>JANBPK010001197.1:0-137623 GCA_027579435.1 Candolleomyces eurysporus | reverse complement strand
GATATCCGGATCCTCTCAAGATCATACCTCACCTTCGACAGTAGGGYTTTTGTCTTATCGTCGATTAGCTTCGAGCCTCACCCTCTATTATGTAGCATGGCGGGGGAGACTATCTTGTCTATTGCCTACGGAATTCAGATCCAACAAGAGAACGATCCATACCTCGAGATGTCCGAAGCCGGTGTTCTTCCACTTGTCATTGCAGCTGTTCCAGGGGCGTTCCTGGTCGACTCTATCCCAATATTGAAATACGTCCCTGCTTGGTTTCCTGGGGCATCTTTCCAGCGCAAGGCTCGTGAATGGCGTCTACAGGCTCGAAATATGATCGAAGTGCCCTACGCTGAGGCCAAGAAAAAGATCGTAAGCGAAATCTTCGTTCTCAAGGAAGGCTAAAGTAATGACTGACTATAATTTGAACCCACTAGGAATCAGGAAATGCTGACGTTTCGGTAGTTTCGACGAACCTACAGAAGATTCAAGAAGGAACGGAAGATGACGCATTTACCGAAGAAGTTATTAAGAACTCCGCGGCCACTCTCTTTACAGGTAGGGATACAATGCTCGATGCTCGACAAGTTATTCCTAACGGTATTTTACATGTAGCTGGTTCGGACACTGTGAGTGTATAGGGCCGACCTATATGTACGAGAACGCTGACGCATGAATATCAGACTGTGTCAGCAATAACATCGTGCATCCTTGGCCTCCTTGAGTACCCTGAGGTTCTGAAAAAAGCTCAGGCTCAAATCGACGCCGTCGTCAAGCCTGGACATTTGCCTGGATTCGAAGACGAGCCTTCTCTTCCATATATTACTGCGATAGCAAAAGAGACTTTACGGTGGAGAGATGTCGTCCCTATTGGTACGCCGCCGATGCCAGTCGATACTGTTGTCGTTTGGCGTGCTAATTATTGCTTATCTATCATTGTAGCCATCCCTCATCATCTCTCGACTGAAGACGAGTACAAAGGATACCGCCTTCCGGCTGGTGCTATCATCGTCCCAAATGCTTGGTCGGTCTCTTGATATATGAGTAGTCTAGCTGAAAGACTGATGAGATCAATGCACAGGGCGATGCTTCATGACGAAAACATCTACCCAGACCCATTCATCTTCAACCCAGATCGCTTCATTAACCCAGAAACTGGCCAAGTCGACTTCGCACGTGCACGAGACCCCTCACATGCATGCTGGGGATTCGGTCGTAGAGTCTGTCCAGGCAGATATATGGCTTTCTCAGCGGTTTGG
Organism: Candolleomyces eurysporus; assembly: GCA_027579435.1. NCBI lineage: Eukaryota > Fungi > Basidiomycota > Agaricomycetes > Agaricales > Psathyrellaceae > Candolleomyces > Candolleomyces eurysporus. The sequence goes on along the minus strand of JANBPK010001197.1, from coordinate 136,376 downwards.
TTGGCGATCGCGTCTCTCATAGCCACATTCGATATCGAGAAGGCGAAAGAGAAAGTTAAGATCGTAGATGAGAATGGTATCGAAAGGGAGGAAGAGAGGACGGTGGAGTTGACTCATGAGTATATTTCTGCTGTCGTTATGTGAGTGCCTCTCCGTTTTCAAGTATCCATTCCTCCTTGATTTGAACCCGCGCTGACCTCTTGGATGTGGTAGAGCACCGAAGCCGTTCAAGTGTGTTATCAAGCCGCGCTCCAAGGAGAAGGCGGATTTGATACGTGCATCTTTGATTCAAGACTACGAGTACTCACCCTGATGAGGGTTCAGTTGATATGCTATCTATGGCCTTTGCTTTCATTACGATGCTTTGAAACTTGGACAATCGAGATTGTTATAAGCTACGCCCTGTTCAAAGCAAAAGTCAAGACAAAAGGCTCCAACCATCGTTGGCATACCTTGCCCTCCGACGACTGCGGGTAGGTGACCAAGGTATGTAGGAGAAAGGAGAATGAAGCCGCGGAGTGTTGAAATATTCAGATGAAAAACAAGTCCGTATATGAGAAAAAAANGAGGTAGAAACCGTCCGTTCAGCACCTATTATATTCCCAACCCCAGGTGTCCTGCTGCCCTATGGGAACCCGCAACTGAGAATGGGTCAGCGCAAACGACGGCCCTCACTATCAAACTTCATACTTGCTCTGCCATGGGAATGGAAATAAAACCCGTTGTGCACCTTGCCATTATAGATACCGTGTGGGGTCTCCACCGGCGCCCCTTGCTGGTCTGCATCCCGATTGGAACTCGACGTCGGGGTAGCTTTGCGAAACCAAGACTTTGTATCCACCTCGCCATCGGTGAATGTGTGCACACCGCCTAAAATATCACCATTGAAGATTGCACCTCCAAAGGTCTGTTGGTTCCAGGACGTTACGTGGTCTCTTGAGCTGCGGGCATTGGATCGGCAGTCGTCTCGGCCACCAGAGGTGCGGGTTCGAGGTTGAGGACGTGGATCGCGAGGGGGGCGACCACGATCTCCTGAGCGCGGACGGTTCACACCCAACGCATGCGCAGATGAGGCATTGCGGGATTGAGAATGCCTCGCATCACTTCCAGGAACAACGTTGCTGGGATTCCTGGAGTGGATCACCTCTTCACTCTTGTCAAGGTGAACGATTCTCGTTGTGCGATCCTTTGGAGTATACCAATGGGTGACGCTTTCCAGACGCTCATTGTAGACCGTACTAGACGTAGATTGGTAGAAAATCCCATTTTCCGTCACGATCGTATTTGTCGTACTCTTGTTTTCGAGCGGAGAGAGCTCAGAAGGGGTTAATTTCTGTTATAAGTTAGGTATCAGTGACGACGTCAGTGGAAAGGTTGAAGAAACTTACAGGTGACATCGCGTTGGAGGAGAAAGCTGGGGGTTGAAGGAAGCGAGGCAAGCCCTACCTTTATAGAGAAAACGGCGGCGAGGAACGCGTGATGAGATCCACACAGGTCTTGTTTAACAACGGATTGCACAAAGCCCGTGGCCAGTAAACAGGAACTGCAGCAAAATACTGTGGCGACGTGAATGGATGGCCATTGTGACGACAGTCTGGGCGCCGAACAAAAGACAAAAGCAACTATGAGAGTATCAGTCAAGGCCCAAGTAAGCTGACGAATCGCCCACAAGCGGAGGGCGGCGTTCGGGTCAAAGCAATCGCCAGAGCGGTGGTTACCCAGTGATGCAAATTATTGTTGAAGAAGTGAGACAAAGCAATCGGAGCTCGGATGCGAGTCGCCAGTGCAGGTCCGCGCTACAATGCAAAAGATTCTTGGAAACGCTGGTAGAACTTTTAGGCTGATCAGCATGGGATTTGGATTCAACATTGCCATGATGCCAGGTGACCTCTATGAGCAAAGACTGTGGACCGTGGTGCGCTCGGACAACTAGTGGGTGCTCTGTATTGTTTTCGTAAAATTGTTGCCCTTTCGCATCGTTTTAGGCGACTACGACATTATGGTAGGTAGGTAGGCAGGCAGGCAAAGAAAATGAGCCCTCGCCTGTGACGGAATGCAGCACGTACCCAGAGAGTACCCTATTCCTGTGCCCAACTAATTATTCCGTCGCTCCTTCACACTTATGATTTATGAACAGATTAGGATAGGAGTAAAGAAGGTCAAGGTTCAAGTTGAAGCTGTGGGATGTCGGCGGCGTGTGTGCCTAGGCTAGCCTTGGCTTTGTGTGCCCATGTGGGCGTCTGCTACCTACCGGCGACCGGCGCGACCCGGAGACCCTGTGTTCGACTCCCACCGACGCCACTTCCAGAAAAAAGGACCCTGGCCGTGGATTAATCGACACTTGCCGTCGGTTGAGCCACATCCCTTCACAGAAACTTCTGACTCGGAAGGAAAGATACGAAATGCTATGATTGACAGATAGATACTCTATGATACATCCAGTGACCCATGAGAAGAAACGAATGCCCAATGCGAAACCAGAGGAGAAAATTGGTGAAGAGAGGGATCAGAAAGGCTACAAAGGCCGGCAGATATGCCGCGCAAGGAGAGTCTATGGAGAAAAAAATCTGAGTGAACCGATGATCGAAGCTCGAAAGTGGTTGTGTTCGGATCCGAAGGAATGGATTTGTTGTTTCAACAGTGAGGCTGGAAGCGCTTTGCGAAAAAGGAGTGTGGGTAGTTGGTTTCAGTGGTCTAGAGAGAACAGGGATGCTGAGTTGGAAGTGCTCTCGGTGTGAGAGGATTTGGGGATCATGCGATGATCTCTGCGAACAGCTTCAATATAATCGAAAGACATTTTCGGAATAAGAGGATCTCACGAGGTGCGTGTGACGCGAGTAGCTTAGATGCAGCTGTTGAGCATACGGCACCCTTGAGGGTCGGCCTCACGAGCGGCGACCTCGCCTCGGACGTGCTCAGCGACTGGGACGGGCGAGGAAGCTACCAAGGTAGCGACTGAAATTGGAAGGAATTGTAAGCACGACCCAATGGTATGAAAAAGTGACTGCTCACAGAAGAGAGCAACGGCGGTGGTAAAGACAGTGGAGAACTGCATGTTTGGATTGGAGAGTGGTTGAGGGGGAGGAAATTGGTCTGGATGAAGTTCTGGAGGTGAAAAGCAGACGAGGATGAATGTGCTGCGAGTTGGATTCTATCCGGCACTTTACAACGAGTATTTATACGCTTATCCTGTGCGCTACGGCTAGCACACAGTGCACAAAGGTCCGTCCCAAAGTGGAATCTCGAGATCTAAATTGATTCGAACCAAAGGAAAATTGGTTCCTTTTCTCCAAACATCCCGTCATATCGAAGCAGCGACCGCACTAGCAAGTGACATCTCTACCAACCGGCCTAGTCCACGGATAAGGTGAAGCCGAGTGATGGCGGTGGTTTGGCTGGGAAATTCGCGTCGAGGGCGCATAAACGCGCTTCCGGAAACGGCGTTGACTTTGTCTCGCAAAACCTTGACCCATCAAAGAACGGCCATTTACGGCAAGATGCAGACCAAACTTCCAGTACACGAGGCAGAAGAAACATCCCGGTCAGCTATCGTAGGTTCTGGCACCGCGTCGTATTATCCGATATTGCGAAACACACCGAGGGTATTCACTTGTATCTGCCAAAATATGGATATATTTCGCTACACCGGGAACGAGAAGGCTCGCCTGCAGTTGAACGCTGAGCCAAGGCATGTCTGAACAAAGGGAATCAAGCGTTTTAATACACGTGCCCAACACGACAATATGACTGAACCTTGGCCCTAAGCGAAGTTATGTGCATCTGAAAGTGAACAAACACCGCCGCAAGAAAATGGTTGGGGTACGGCGACGAGACTTGGACATGGGGATATCAATGAGCGCTATTCAGCTGCTGGTGGCTGAACGAAACTGTCACAACGCGTCCTTGTCAGGGGCAATCAATGCCTGCCGCCAGGAACATGATCCCGAAATACGGTTCGGATTGCCACTTTGGGAAAGTCGGAGATTGCCCGCTCGCGCGCCCCGGTCTGGAATCAAGCGTCCAGAATGGAGGAAAAATATGAGGTGCGAAATGTTCGGCGTGAGGTACGTCTCCGACACCTCCGTGAAACACTCGAAACTGGCTAGCTCAGTGAACAGTGACCATGGAACGTGTTATGTACAAGTTCCAGGACCCTTGATATGCAGGATGGTTCTAGCTACGGCCAATCTTCCTACCGAATCAAAATTGGAAGAGAGGACGAAGGTCGCGCGAAACGGTAAAGCCAACAACCGAGACTAAGCAAAGACCGAAACGAGTACTGCGGTTTGATTTTGATATGCCCGGGCCAAGGTCCAAAGCACCTATTCGCCACCGTGGGCATCGTCAAGTACGAGAACAAGGTTGCCCCCAAAATCGACAGAGGCTCGAACTTGCTAGATACCTCCCACACAAACAGATAACGTACGCAGTCGAGGAACGGATTTTGAGAAACCCGGTGTGGGAAGTGGCTTCGCGGCAGTGACGGAAAGCCAAGCCAACCTAAGGAGCTGGGCATGGGCGAGCCTGCCTGTTCCAGTTTCCTACTGCTTGCGTTATTAGACTGTTCACCCTCCACGACAGATACCTCGACTTCAATAAAGATAATGGTGAGACAGCTGAAAGCTCGTTGAGCCTGTATAGCTGGTGTTCGAGAAATCGTGCGATGCTGCGCACTTGCGTATGATTACGGTAATTCATCTTAATGTCTATCATTTTACTCGTTTTTCTATCTGCTTTCTTCGTCAATCATGTATACTTAATAAGCTCGACGTTTGTGAGTCTCTAACCCAGATTTCTCTGGCCATCTGAGTCATCTAGGTAACCTATCTGCGGATATTTGCTCCATTTCAGGGCTTCATGCACGCATTTCGACAGCTGGGATTTGACTGGTGGAATGCTGAGTATTACCCCTCCGAACCATCCCCAACGTATTCCATCTCGAAGGTCGTCCTCTCTGACATTTCCTTACGACCGCCAGAGCAGCTACCGCTCACCACACTCCCGAGGCGAAGCAGTATGCATAATTCATCGCAGACGGCAGGCAAAATGTAAGCCTGGTGGTTTGCGCCCCGCTCAGCATCTTTCATTTGAACAGTACCCAGTACCACACCCTACGGCGTACATCTTCTGCCTAGGAATCAGCCACCGCTACACTGGCAGAATATTGGCAGCGAAAACTCACCCGATACGAACGATTGGGAACATACTAAACCTAGAGAAAATGCTCTCATCATCGTCTGCAACCGCCACGAACCAGCACCAGCAAGAACGTATTTCGACAAGATGCTCGTCCACCATGTTTCCCAGTCACATTCCTCGAACGTCCGAGCGACGATTGAACAGATATGCGGTATCGTGTCTATTGCGACATATGTGGCCAGGCCTGAAGCTGTGAAGGCGACAGCTAGAGGTACCAACCCGATACCAGAACCAGACCGGGGTGCATATTAAGAGACCCGGCGAGAAAAATGAAGTGTTGGTGGACTCACCGTCAGGAAATCGAAGGGTGAACAGGAGGAAAACCAAAACGATGCTGGGCATCATAAGGTACGACTTGATATCATACTGGAACGTTCATGACAGGATATGAGGGCACTCGAGCTCGACAATGTTCGCCCAGTATGCTCTGCTAGTCCCTAGCCATGAGGACTAACAAGAGGCAGAGGAAAACCGCATACTTGAAAGCCCAAATCACTCCGAGTGCCATCTAGAAGACATTCGATACGCAAGAATAGTCCTCGTCATCCCAAATCCTAACATTACGCAGTCGTTAATGTACCTCCACAGCCTGGCTCTGAACACTGGTCGTGGCAGGTTTGAGGTGGTCTGGAATTTGCCCTTTACAATTTGGACCCGCAATCCTGAGTTCATGCTCCTTACCGCACCCACTGTATCCGCGCGCTAACCACCACTCAACCCCTACCAACAGACGTGAAGGTAAGCGAAATGGAATTCGACAAAGACAATCGACCCGTCTACCCACCCGAAATAAATCAATACGAATCATCGACAACCCCTCCTTGGTACGGCGGCGAGTCAGACCTCGAACAGAGCTAGACATTGGAAACCTTGGAGCGGAAATGGCGGTCGTGAGCAAGAAACGAGAGGAAGGGCATCATTGCACCTGGAAGCTACTCGCAACCGTCGAGCAGCTGTATCGACACCGAAGTGTCTCGTTATCAGGGGCGAAGCCCCAACTGGGTCGACTGTGACGTACAGTTAGGCACCAGGGCTGGTGGGCACGATGGCTTTCACGACCACCAAGGTCTAAAACTTTACACCTGGTCACTCATCCACGTAGATTTACTCAGGTGAACGAACTCTGAGCTCACCGAATGCTAACGCCTGCTCCTTCCCACAACGGCTGTCCAATGGTTGTGATCCTATTTGTGAAGGACAGTCATACGGAGATAAGGACTGTTTGCTATGGAACTGCTGAAAGCCCGAAAGTTCACGAAGAGGCCCATGTCAATTCTTCGCAATGCCTTGAGTGGAGCGCGGGTGAACGGTGCTCGCCCTCACCCCAGACGATGGGTGTCAGGGCTTGGAAGTCAGTGCGGGGATGCTACTACCAACAAGCTTGCACTGCCGCTCGGCGAAGTTGCTGACTAGTCGACGGCCAGCGCTGCGAGGGAGGTAATCGGGCGAGCAGTAACGTACAAGGACGGAGTTCCAGATGACAAAGGCATTATATTAGATGCATTACTAGAAGGACATCAACGGGGATTCGCTACTAGCCTGTGCGATTACTCACGATAACATAATTTTACTCTAAGACGAGGTGGATGGGGATGAGGGAGATTCAGCGTGAGGTAAAGATGCGTCCGAACCGCCCATCTGTTTAGCGAGGGCAAGAGCTTCTTCATGGAAGACCTCCGGCAGGCCACCCTTCACAAGCAGATGTGGTAGTATCTGGGTATGGAAGACTTTGTGAGCGACCGAGCCACCCTGCATTCAAGAGCCTTAGTTAAATCAAATGGGCGCCAAAGTGATAACAACATACGAATTGGAAGTAGATTCCACCCAGAGTCGCTGCAACAGCATCACCTTGGACCTTGTACAGACCTATCCGCCTGATCAAAGCCTCTGGGTTCTTTGTTGTCTCCAGCTGCGACCTCGACACTGCTGGTGTCCACTGAATGGCTTTATTGTATCCCCACCGCGACCCAATTTGTTCCCCGAGAAGGTTGGCGTTCAACGTATGTTCCGCAATAGTATTCAGGTCGTGCGACGGTTTCAATGCTTGGGAAGCAGTCAAGAAAAGATTGAGATAGCATTCCAGCACACGTCGTCCTATCCCGTCCGTCAATACGTGTCACACGATTGAATCCAACCGAAACATACCAGTAAAGCTGAAGCTCGAGTTGCTCCCATATTTTGCAGATACGTGGCTGCTATGCGTCAGGATTCGATGGGCCAGTTCCGGGGGAAACTTCAGTGATGGAAAAAGGCCATTCAGGTGCTCCGCCAGCCGTGCAGCGTGTTCTGCCTCTGCCGCTGGCTTCTCCGCCAACCCGTTCAAATCGTCCTCCGGCGCCACCCTCTGCTTTCCCTGAGTCCCTTGAGGTTGCCTCCTGTAATTTGTGGGTGGCTCGTGTGCCAGAACATCGGGTCCGCGTTGTGCAGCTGCTGCCTGGGCGTAATATCGCGCCGCTACATGGAATTCCGGTTAGCAGTGCCAATGACGAAACCGAGACGCTCTGCCCATACCTGAGAACCTCGTCGTCGTCGCTGTGCTACGGCATGCGAGCTTTGAGGCGTTCAACGACCGCAGGCACGACTCCAAGCAGCGTTTTGAGCGATACATGAGGTTTGACGTTGAGGGAGCTAATGACCTCGTCGCGACCGACGACGCCAGCGAAAAAAAGCTATCATGTGATCTGCCGGCAGAGCCCTAGAACGGCAGGATGCTCTCACGACACGGAACTTTCCGTAGCCGCGTGTTCGAGCCTCGACGGTGACATCAGTTTATTCGGTCAACTATCATGGAGCTTGTGTGGGTGCTGCAAAGAATTTCCATGTCAAGGCCAAGATGCGAGCAAACACCCCTTCGTTGACATTCTATTGTAAGCGTGCTGAATCTTATTTTTACTGTTAAGGTCTAATGAATGTCCTCGTTGTTTCAAGGTTTGTACGCACGGGTTACCTGAATCCCCGGGCAGTGCAGTATGTACTCTCGACCTACTCCAGTCCCATCGGATGGTCGGTTGTGCATAATTACCTAGGGTGCAAAGGATTCTACTCCAAAGTGGACCTACTGCCCAACGTAATAGGGCACTTTTCCGCACTTTTTGTGTACTTTTTCCGGGACAACACTTGCAGCCGTCGCTTCAAGGCGGCTGTATTAGTCTCCGGAGCATGGGCTTACCTTGAGACAATCTGAGCGACCTGAATGATTCTCAGCTCGGTCAAGGTTGCATCATGCAATGGCGTGCACCGACTTCACCATGATGGACGTGCGCCCGTAAGTCCGGTCCGATCCTGAGACTTCCTCTTTCAATTTCCTTTCGACGTTGCAGCCGACACCCACTAACCTCAATCATTCTCTTCATTAGCGCAGGGAACTGCGGTGGCTGCACTATATGTGAGTCATAAGAATGTCCTAATTCGAAGCCCTTTGACCAAACTCTCAAAATGGTCCTTCGGGCCGTGCGATCGTACACTCAACAGAGTGCTCAATCAGCGTGGTTCCAGCTTTTCTATTGTGCCATGTAGCCCGCCAATACTTCACAAACGGTGACAGCTTCCACCGCCTTTACCGTGCGACGAACCTTGACCGACCACTCGGATTGGAAACTGGGGTCCACACTCACACAATTATGAAACCGTGGCCGAAAAACCAATAGGGACGCCTCATTTCGCGCCTTCTTGAATGATCACTTGCTCGTTTTCCTCGTACTTCTCGACCTCCGTGCCACCCACACTCTACCCGGGTTGTTTGTACACCCTCCGCAGGTATATATACCGAAGACATCCTGCCCACTCCCATGCTTTCCATCGTCCAATACTCCAACGTTCCTCGCCCAAAGATGTCCTCGCGTACTGTTACCCTCGGCCCTTCTCTCGCTCATGGCAGCTTCCCATTTGAAGCGAAGCAGCTGCGCATCTCTTCTGACCCTGTTTTCCTCGGCTCGGCCGACCAGACCGGGAAGCAAGGGGAGCCTTCGCGGAAGGCAGAAAATCACAATGGGTGGTTTGGCCCCAAGCAAAATGACAAATCACCAGGCGAAGATATCTACCCTCTGTCTCTCAGCGGCATGCATGCTCGAATATGGGCCGACGGCAATAAGGTAGGTACCATTCTGACCTGTGACGAGAATCCGGCTCGCTCAGACGGCCCTTTTGTAGGTCTTCATTCGCGATGTTGAGACGGCCTTCGGGACATACGTGAACGGTACTCGAATAGCGCAAGACGTGGAGCTCAAGTCAGGCGACGTCGTGGTAAGCAAGCTTTTTCTTTCACATCCCCTGAATGGGGTTTGTTCATTTAATTAAGCCTTCTGTGCCTCACTGACTTCATCATCATTCCTTACGAATCGCAGACCCTGGGCTCGAAAATTCCTAGAAACAGTAACACTCCGGCCTATATCACCGATGATCACCTCAACCCTGTGATAGCTGTGGTGACTATAAGCTGAATGCCGCTCGCCTACCGAGGGCCACCATATGTACCCCCTCGCGACTTTCCGAGTTATGAACCCTTGAACGAGCTCTCGATTGAATGACCCTCTTTTGACCTATACCCAGCACATGTACTGTAACAATTGACAGGAAGCCCTAGATTCTGGACCTACATACGATATCAATATCATCGACCGAAATTTATTCATCGCACGGGTTCAGTCTGTTCGTCGCAGATAATCATACAAATGACAGATATTCTGTATGACTCTTCTGATGACGCGTTCCTGATAGTTCTCCAAGGAATACTACCTCCCATATCTATCCATAAATGTTTCTGGAAAGGCCACTTTTCCGTATGCTCGTTAAGGAAATTTGAAAGAACCTAATTACCTACCCCTCGATCACGGACGGACTATACCCCATGGCCACTGATGATTGACTTGTCTCCGTTGGTTCGGCATGGCAGGCGCACTGGTGTGGCTGCGAACCTTGGGTCGTTTCCCGGGGNATTTACAACATTGAAGACGGTCTAGATTGAGTCAATTATGGATGTAATACACGAGTGTGTAAAGCATAGCGTGCCGTTGAATAAATTAAATACATTCGTACCCGGCCTAGGCGAGTGGTAAATAACGCTAGATTGCGGCAATATACACAAGCAAGATCAGATGATTCATGATCACAGAGGACCTCGAATTCGTTCCCAGAGAATGGGCGGCACCAGGCGAGGATGGCGAAGATTATACTCGGGTAGACAAGTGAATCGTCGAATCATCCTTCTCCAAATGTGAATGTTCGCTTCGCCAAGCCACGGAACCAATCGTCGTCGAACCTTTATTCGACGACAAGACTGGATTAGAGTTGAACTCGACTTCCGTCACGGTCTGGCCACGACGCGACATCGTATCCTTAGACCAACCCCTTCCTCGCATCACCCGAATGAAGATAAGCTGCGGTGCCATAGCCTATTACGATCACATCCCATTCAATAAGAGAAAAGGAAGGAAACCATGCGTTAAAACAAGCACACAGACTAGGATAATTATCACACATACCTGGACCTGAGGAAGGAGTGGGAAAAAGAGTATCTGTGCCGTATTTGCTTGAGCGTACAGCGCAATGAGCACCGCACTGACAAGAGCCGGTGGTAAAGCCGACTCAATCAGCATAGCCGCCACACCCGTATACTCTTTACCATGATCCTTGCCCATAACAGACTGAATGCTCCTTCGGGCTAGCAACAGACGAGTGATGATGATCGCTGTGACGAGCATGTTCACCGACATGGAGAGGCAGAAGTATGGCAAGCCGTACAGCACGGCACGCTCGGCCCAGAGACTCCCCATTGGCTCGGAAGCGGCGATGGTCTGGAAACATGCCATGACTATGGGTATGAGAAATGAGAGTCAGTGATGCGAGACTTCTGACGAGATGTGATCACATCGTGGTCCGAGCCGAAGGCTTACCTGTGGAAGCGATTAGGGTCAGAATAGGGAGAATAATAACATAGTAGTTGCTATTCCAGACGACATAGCATCGGTAGATCTGGCCGTAAACCATAAGAACATGCATTGTCGAAATCAATAGGGTGACGTACCAAAAGAGAGTCGACCATAAAAGCGAGTATGAGGCCAGCAGAGTTTCCAACGGTATTCACGACGTTTGGTTGCTGCTCGAGGATGAACCCGAGCGGGCCTAGACGTAGACAGTATTTCATTAGACAGTGCACGAGGGTCATCTAGCAAGCACTGAAACACACCTCCAGGGTAGTTTCGATTGTCGATCCAGCTCAACTGATTGTGACGAATATTACATGTAATCGTGACGAGAGCCAGGAGAAAGATCGTGGTGATATACAGTTGCTGCAAATATGGGAATTTCTTCGCCTTCGTGAATTGGTACGTGCAGATGGCGAAAATGGCTACATGGATACCTGTAGAGGTAACCGCCCATCGACAAAACAGAAACGCAAAGGATTAGCTTATCGGTCCCTGTGGTCTCAAGGAGAAAGTGACGTCGGGATCACTCACCGAATGCGACAGCACCCATGTTTACGGCAGCATGGATGACCCGTTCGAGGAAGAGCAGCTCTGGGGGCTCATCAGTGGCCCATTCAGGTTGGAGTGGTGGGGGAGCCATCTGTAGATGATCAAAGACAGGGAACCCAGAGGAGAGATGATGGTCAGGGGCGAAGCTGGGGTAAAAGCTCGGCTCTGGGAGAAGAAGCCGCTAGCCTCATGGACGTCTACTTATACGGCGCGCAGTGGAAGTGGTGATAGTCATACCCGAGCGTGTGCCTGGAGAAGAATACAGCGGATTTGAGAGGGATGTGCCTGTTGTATTTGGAGAGGGAAAATCTTCATCAGGATCACAAGAAGCCCCGTCCAAAGTCAAGCGAGATCCTTGACAATCTATTTTCTCGTGGCTTGGCTTGACGACTTGGCGCGCGATAATCCAGACAAAGATATATGAATTGTTTGGCCGGTCGTTGAAACAGCAGCTTGACTCATCGCCGAAATCTTCATGGCTCCTCAATTGGGAGACCAGCGGCTAAACTGAGATCATGACGGAGATGGGTGTCAGTAAAAGACGGTATTGATACCACCACCATGCTACCAACTATCCGTCCTGTCACATCCAAAGTTAGTATAACTTCCTTTCGCGTATGGAAATCGAGTTTTGTAAGAGCGACATACTGATAGTTGGTTTCGACGAGGTGCCCGCAAGAGAATGATAATCATCGCGGTAAAACCCACTTACAGTCCATGTGCTCACGGCTCCCTGCGATAGCGAAGAGCTCTTCGATCGGTCAATCGCCGACTTGAAGAAGGAGAAGCTGCGTCGTGGGTTCTGGTTTGCGCTTGTTACAATACAGAACTGCTTCGAGAAGCCGCTGGGATGGCCAAATTGAGACAAGGTGACAATAGCGGAGATTTTAGATACCGAGGTCGAGCAGTGCCTTCGTCGAGTTCTCACACAGATGGACTGAATGTCCACGGATACGTGTTATCAGAGTGGCAAAGACTGTGGCTCCTATCAAGCAGACTCACGTTAGCATGAAGCTGAAAGGTAAGAGGACTGACTGCTCAACGCTCGACGGACTCATGCCAAGTGAGAATAGCACTCGCGACAGACCTATTCTCGATCGATGGGCTTGTTCTGCTCCTATTCTTCTCCAGTAGTACGCTGCTAGCCGTTGTCACGATAAAGACAAGAAATGATCCACCCGTTAAGACGTATAGTGAGTAGCCAGTGTCTCTGACTGCAGGCGAGGGGTTGCTAAAGATTCGATTAGCATACCGAGGTTCGGACCTTCCGCGAGAATGGGACATACCTCCTCTCAAAAGGGCGAGAATAACGATGGAAAACTCAGTCCATTTTGCGTACAACACATCGCGCGGAGCAATCGAGTGGAAAAACTCGCTGCCACTCGGAGGAGGCATGCTGCATCTCGGAGAAGATCTCGAGCCCTACAGCATCTCTCTATTTCACGAGCTTCGATGCCTGGACGTCGTCAGGCAGGGCTTTGTCGACTTTGAGCAGAGCGGAAGGGCCGTCAAGCCGGATGCCTTGGTTCATCATTGCATGAATTATTTGCGACAGATGGTCTTGTGCCGGTCGGACTTGCAGCTGGAGCACGCTAGGCATCTGAGGAGGGGTATCGTTGTCTCGGACATTGCTCACAGGACCTGCAAGGACTGGACGGAGGTATATAAGGCCGCAGAGGAGAACTACAAGCACTACCGTCATGTAACATAAATATATTGATGCGACTGCGACTAAACATGGACTGAATCGAACTGCTGTAAATAGATCCCTGTAAAAGGGTTAGACGATTCTAAACCGCCAAGGGCGACAGACATACCGTTTGGCGAGGCCCTGTCTTGCCAGAATTCGACGTGGCAAGCACCGGCTGTTGGAGCACATGCAAACTCGAACGTGTTCCATGTCAAAGAGGGACAATGGAACTCGACCGATGACCATCCGTTGCGAGGTGGGAATACAAACTGAGCGAAATGGGATCGACGTTTCGGTGCCTTCGACCAGGTCTGAGGATCATAGACAGTGATTTCTTCGTCAAAGTCGAGCCTCCATATATCCAAGACGTTGGCACCTTCCATATGAATGGCAGGGTCTAGCTCCGACGTCCTGTTCGGAAGTACGGCATTCAAGACGCAGCGCTCCATGCCCCAGTCCAGAGTCTTGAGTTGGATGATCGTCGAGAGCTGATTCTCATATCAGTCAAAGGTCTATGTAGGAGTGAACGGGCTGACTTCACGATTAACAACGAAGTGTCTGTCGTCAGGGAACACTGTTCCTTCCGTTGTGAGTCGCTGGCGCGAGGCGTCTTCATACATAGCTCTGCTGCGATCATCGTTTCTGAGCTGCAATAGAACTTGGGATAGGGAGTATATTGGCGCAAACGGCGCGGTGCTTGCGTTCGACGAGAGAGGGAATTGGAGGTTTGGATACGGATTCGGTCTTTTCAGCCCCGCGACCGGCATGTCCAATGGATTAGCCCCAGTCAAATATATCGAGAACGAGAGCAACGTCGTTAATATCGTCATTATCAGGGCCGATGTAGTCAGCCATTTGTCCCCTTATGTAAAAATTCTCAATTCTGCACCGGATGAAGAGGACGGGCACGAACATGAAGATGGTTTCGAAAGGGCCACTCGTTCTGGCACTTCGTCTGGTGAAGATGGCAAAGGTGCGTAGTCCGCCATGATAGCTTTAGGAATGGTAGAAGCGTAGCCCCTCGTCCCGTTATGTGACCAGGAAGCACATAAATAATTTCATCCGTGATTCTGGGCCTGTGTGAAATCGGCAGAAGATGATGTGTTTGTATTTGGGACTAGGAGCCAGTCTGAGGGAAGCTTACCTCTTTGGGTTCGGCATTCTTCTATCCTGTTTCCTTCATATAACGACCTTTGCTTTGGGCTTTGCCTGTAGAATAGAGTGGAGAGCAGAGGTAGAGGTCCAAGGTAGAACCGCCTGCAAGGCTCCTCGTCCTAACCGAAAGGCTACGGCTTGCATCTTAAATACGCACAAATAGTGCACCGAGCACTGCGGAGCACCGAGTCGGCGCTCAGCGCTCAACATCCATTGTTTCCTTGAGTTCATTAAGGTTGCGATCTTCGCGCTATCTAGGATCTCGCAAACGGCCAACATGTCCCATATATCTAAACTTCACCGTCTTAACAGGATGTATCAAATCAGTTCTCCCAGGAGTTGCGCTTCTTCAAGGCTTCTTGAAACAGGTCACTTCGGCTTCTCTGGTCACTGCATTGGTGGAGCACGTTTTCTGCTACTCTTCATATTCAGCTATGTCGCCGGCGCTGCTCCCCAGACGTACAGCTCGTCTTCTCGCAGTAACGAGCGTCATCAACCTGGTGATAGTATTACTTTTGGTAGGGGGTAACTCTCGTAGCCCACTGACAAACTCGAGTAATCCTTGTGAGTGTCTGACTCGTACACGTAACGCCCAGAATGCTAACGGGTCAAAAACTTAGCATACCTTGGCCATGACCTTCCCCACCTCCTCCCGCTCCCTGAGCCACTAGGCAATGTGCTGATGACAGTAGAAGAAAGTGATCACTATTCTCTTTTGGGCCATGCCAGCGACGCATTTTGGGAGAGTTTGACCCCAACATCGGGAGGATTCATCCGTCTTGGACCCAACGATCGCTTCCTCCTCGTCTCTATGTTCCATCAAATCCACTGCCTGCGATTCTTCAACTGGGCTTTCGATCCTCAATTTGAGGGGAGATACAGGATATTCGCGACCCATGATCATAACACTCATTGCCTCAACTATCTACGCCAAGTCGCCCTTTGTGCTTCGGATCTTACGTTGGAGAAGGGCGATTTTATGTCTCGAAATTTCTCGCTCCAAAGGGTTGGTGCGACTCACGTTTGTCGAGATTGGTCCAAGGTGTTCGACTTCATCGATGAGAAACACGCCTTGTGGACCAACAAGACCCACAAAGTGTCTTAGTGTGCGTTCCCCAACGTTCTCCACAAAGCTTAATTTTGACCCTCCTTAGGTCGTTGTACGATAATTAGAACCTCTTTCCCCTTGCTTCCCATCTCTACTGTCGTGAAATCGTCATTGAGTGCTTGGTTCGTCACAATCCTTTGCCTTATCTGACCTTCTCAGAGACCCAGCCCGATCGAAACCTCGGGATAGGCTTGACGGGCATGACCCATTAAGTTGTATCAATCGGCCTCTAGACCTAGCCGTTTTACTATAGCCTTCCCCCGAGCTGGAGATTCTCCCGGGGTTTCTCCACCCAAATTGGATGTTATATTGAAAGAAAGCAATGCTTGGCTCGCTCGCCACTTGGCGTTATTCTTTACCACCCCTACCCAATGCATTCTCTCCGGCTTGCAACGACGTTGATATTCGGATTAATCGTGGCGGTCGAAAGCGCCACCATCCCACCCAGTACCAATCTTCCTGGTAAGGCTCCGCCCATTTGCTGCGCGTGCTGTG
Source organism: Candolleomyces eurysporus (assembly GCA_027579435.1). Lineage (NCBI taxonomy): Eukaryota > Fungi > Basidiomycota > Agaricomycetes > Agaricales > Psathyrellaceae > Candolleomyces > Candolleomyces eurysporus. Next base: position 120,256 of record JANBPK010001197.1, on the reverse strand, counting down.
AAGCGAATACAGGATTTATATCAAGTGCCGAAGGCNGCCCCATCCATACCACCGATATGGGGCCCAGGGGATCCAGGTTGCACACCTGACATCTGTATCTGAAACCGCAGCCTGTCCCAGCAGCTACGCGTGAGTATCATCCTCCTGATGAATCTCGGCGAACACTAATTCAAATTTCCTCCTGATCGTTATCGTCGTAGATTGAACAGATGTGGCATCAGTCTATTCAAATACATCTGTATAGTTGGACTGTCAAACAAGTTATGAGGTTCGCAAGGCCGAAGCTCTATTTGAATTCTACTCCTATCCGGGCCCCCTCCCGTTGACAAGCTACTTCACTTAACTGCCGCGCTTGATTGGAATTTCTAGGTGGATATACTATTGGCAGCGCACGGATTCGTACCCGCGTTGGAAAGAAACTGCAATGGCTGGTCTGCAGGCTCCCTTGCCTGGACTATTCCAAAGAGTCGTATCTCCGCCTGAGATCTGCCTGAGATCCGCCAACAGAGTGCTTCCTTTGCCATCTACCTTCACCGGAACGCCAATGGGAAAGAACACTACGGCTCCTGATTTCGTGTACATTGATTTAGTGTCTTGGTATGAACCGTGCTTCGACTGGCCGCATGGCGACTTATTGACATGAGAATTTGTAGGCTTGGTGTCTTTTAGACACTCACCCCACCGCTGTTACCATCTGAGACGACTCCTGGCGGCCGAGGACAATGAGAGCTTTCTCCACTCGAGAAGCAAAGAAGCGGGTGGGCGAGCTGCGATGATATCTCAAGCGTGGCGCCTTGAGCGCATACTAGGGAGCCGGGCAACGCTCTGCCCGGGCCTTTATAGCAACGAAGTTTTGCCCGAGAGACACTCTGGTTTCTTCTGTCCCCAACCACTCCAAGCAATCTTTACAGGTTGGTTCAACGATCCCTGTCATCATCGAGCCACTTAAAATGACTTTTGATTGACATTGTGTCAAGGTCTATTCAACCAGACGATGCGTGCCTCGCGTTATTTGATGGTTTTGCTCACGGTGATACTGGAATCAAGCTCGATTCTGGCTCTCCCGGTACCTGGTGGGCAGCTTTTCTTTCGTTCAACTTGTCAATCAAACTCATGATGACACGCGATGACAGCGGTGGCTGCCAGTGACGATGCTGCCTGCGCTGTTGCAGTCACTGATCCTGATGCCAGAGTCAAGGGCACTGCCGGTTCGTTGGGCATTTGTATCTGATCCATCGACCAAGGTAAGTATCTGCGCTTGCTTCTTCGTTTCTTCTGGGGCTCACAAGCGGGTCTTGCAGGGCACAATACAGCCTTTTTTTCTCGCGATAGACGCGGCTCGGAATTTGGATGGATATCTACCTTCCCAGCTTTCTTGAGGAAGCCGCCAACAACTCTTTCTGTAATTATCGTTCTTATCGTTATTCCATCTCCTATTCATGACTACTACTTCTGAGTAACTTCGGAAACTATTCTCTTTTCTTCGCGTAGAAACGCACGTTGCGGTGGCTGTATTGTTTTGTGCCTTCTAAATGTTATGAGAAGCCATATTCAGCGGAATTTCTATTTAATCAATCCCCATTTCATTTTGGTTTATCTCATCCTTTCGGCCCCCGTGTTAAGCCAGCCACACCGAGTAAAGCTCCAAATGACTGTAAAGCTCTCTGTAACGAAGCTTCTGGCGCTCGCCATTGCGATGTCGGCCACTCTGGTCGCCACGGCCGCCCCGGTCGACTACGTTGATGGTAAGCGCTACGATTCCTAATTGTAATTCTAGGCTTTCTCTTTTGACACTCGGGCAGTCAGCGGCCGGTCCATGAATGCGGAAACAGTTCAGAAGCGCCAGGCAAGCTGCCCAATTCAAAAGCAGAACCGTGGCGGAAAGGAATACGACAGCGGGCCAGTAGTTTGCATCTGACCGATGGAAAAGACCGAAGTCGATAGATATGGCAAAGATTGTCTTTCAATGAGCCGTAGTACTCATCAACTGCTTCCATCCCCTGTGTCGTCTCAAATTAGGTTTCCTCTCTCACATATATAATAGAGACGAGTATTTAAGCTGGTCTATGTTCGAGGGTGTATATTCCAGCCTTGGACTTCGCATTCGGGCCCCTGTTCAACTCCCAGAAAGCCAGCAAAGTTCATATGATTGTGAACATCTCTGCCGCAAGGCTCTTTGCACTCGTACTTGCGGTGTCGGCCGCTTTGGGAACTCGAGCTGCCCCTGTTGGCGGTTATACGCACGGTAAGAGTTACCGTTATGATGGGCGTTCTATCCATATCCAGCGTTACTCATGGCAATCAATGATCCCACGTAGAGGTGAAGCGCCAGGATTCTTGCCCCGTTCAGAATAAGGAGGGGGGTCCAGAGGTCTGCATATGACCGGCGTTGAAGAAAGTTGAGCAGGCTGGGGACGAATTTAAACCTGTTTGGGTAGATCATTTATCAGTGGGCCGGTCGTTCTCTTGGATAATAAAGATTCATGACCCTGAGTAGTAGGGAACTTGTTAGCACGGTAAAATGGCGAAGCCTGAGGCTTGATTCAAGGTAACAGGACGGAAATGAAGCCAAGGAGTCTGTTTGTACAGTCGCCTGAGAGGAGGGACGAAGAGAGTTCGATAACTTCTACGAGACATTACATCTGGCAATTGAGAGCAGAATTGGCTCGATGAGTACGAAGCGAACGAAGGTGAAGGGTATATGGAGCATGCTGTATCAATCCTGGTACTCAAATCCGGGATAGCGACCATCGAGTTTCTTCATCATTCGGTTGTGCCATCTGGAGTAACTTTGCCCTTTCCATGCCTCGGTTTCGTGTTCTGAAAGATCGAGAGCGCGAGAGACAACGAGAATTGCGCGATCTCGGTAGTGGATCTGGTCCCTGACCAAGGCAAGTTTCTCTCGGTACTGCCGTTCTTGTAGTTTCTGATATTGCCTTTCCTGCCACTGTCGATAAAGCCTGAGTTTTTCCTCGCGGATGGGCGGTGGGTAAGGTATGCTGCCTTCTCTTCGTTCCATGCAGTCTGGGCAAGTGCAAGGGATAGCTCCGAATACCCCGACATAGCTTGGAGTTGGAGAGGGAGACCTCTCGTAGTACAACTCCAACTCTGGATCATAGTCGTTCAGATCGCAACTTGGGGGAGTCTCTAAGAACGAGAGTGAGAATTAGCCTGTGGTCAGTTGCATCCCATCATGGTCTAGATCGTGCTACACCGGGTGTAATGGTACTTACTTCGCAGGTCGTCCTCATCCCAGATGGATGACGAGCCCAGGCTAGGTGAGTCCATTCCTGGTATATGTTCGGGGGTTTCTATGTCCAGATGCGTCAAAATGTCTTCCATCTCGCAAGGTGTAGGGCGACGTACCAATATCCATGATACTTGTGCTCTCCCCGGTGCAAGGATCAACTTTTGGGGCTATCCTGACGCTTTCAGAATCCTGATCGCTCCTGATCGTTGGAAATCCCTCGCAGCTCGACCCAGAGGCCATGCGCTCGTCAACTTGGGCATCTATGCCTGTCATCCACAAAATTTGAAGATGCAGGTTCTGTGAAGGCTCGATAAACTAGGTCAGGCAGGGGTATTATAAGGCTTCCTGGAATAGTTTCAAGAACTAGCCAGTTATTTTCACTGTTTAAATTCCTTCTCGATGGCGGTTTGGAGGTCTTATAGTACAGAGATCAAGGGTTTGAAGCCAACAAATGCAATGCTTCAAGCCAGCGGCTTGCCCGGCCGTGGGAAGGTTATTCAATCAATCTGATACGGCGATGTGTGCCGAAGAACAGTTCGACCAATGTCCAACTCCGATTTAATTCAGCCAATTTCTATGACATCGTCTCTTCTATCACCTTCAAATCCTTTGAAGGGATAACAACTGTATATATCCCGGGGCTATTTCGGTGGGTTTTCTGTCAAACTCAGCGGCGGTCCTTGGCAGTTGCTGACCTAACGACACCAGATGATAATAGTCGATCCGCTGGTCAGTTAATTTCCATGTTGGAAACCGAGTACTCGCAGTTTTCTTCGAGGTTCGGGCCACATATAGAAAGCTCGGTAGTGGTGCTATCTAGCTTACACCCTGTGGAAGACCGCAGAAAGGGTGGCCAAAGCGGTGATTCTGCTGCTGCCATGAGCTATCGGAGTTCTCAGTGTTCAATTCAAATCTCTCAAGTCGCTCGCCCGCCGTACTCGGAAGGCCGACGTCCTTCGGACGCGGACTCTCATGCTGCTGGCGTTCCATCTCGGACGTGTCGAGCTGGAATCCGATTGTATTGAGCATATCCTCTGGTAATTGCTCATTGAGGGAAGCCCCACTAGTTTACCGCATCTACACCTCGTCAGGGTGAAGAAATGAAGTGCGTATCATGCTCGGCTCCGAGGACGGCTCGATCTACTAACACAAACTATTTCGCCATCCCCAGCGCAACGCCCTCCAATCGCAAACACGCAACTCAGCCTCGATATTATGCCTTGCGGGGAGAGCGCGTACGACCACGACATCGAAGATCCGTACGGTACACCCTTCCGAGTCCCAAGTCCATGTTGTCATTCAGCCCGAAATACAGTGGCGTGCCAGGATCACCAAACCATTGCTCGATCGCCCCCTCTCGGAGGTCTGTCGATCGTGGTTTTGTCATCGGCTGGACGACGATTCATATTTATCAGAACCAGCCAATCTTTCGTAAGTGTACTGGCTTGGTCGGTGATGGGGCGCTTTGACCCAGTGATTGAAAATCTGACATCGGTGTGCGGGGCAAAATTGCTGTCGGCAGGTAGTAACCCTCTCTTGATGGTGAGTACGAGGATTTCAAAGCTTATTTAGCGCAAAGCCTGAAAGATCTTTTGGTTTTTTAGATGTTACGGAATGTTTGCTCTGCGGAGGATATGATTGGCCTATCACTTCGGTGTCTGGGTGGATACCTTGTAAGCATCTATGACAAATTTTATTGCCTATAGAAGCAACCGTTACAAGCCTTCATGAAATTGTTAAAAGGAGGCCAAAGAACCTCAAAATCGTTATCGGATTCCCTCTTCGTATTCTCGTCCGACAATTACTTTCAAACTCTCTCAGCAGCTGTATAGATATGCACCCAGCAGCATTGTTAGCAGGCGGGGGACTGCTTTGGGCCGCGAAGAACATGGCCGACAACAAGAAGAGGAACCCTCAAGGATTGCCGTTTCCACCTGGCCCAAAGGGCTTGCCTGTATTCGGCAACATGTTCCAACTCCCTCAATCAGAACAATGGAAAGTCTATCAAGAATTGACGAGGCAATACGGTGGATGATATTTGTTGCTAGATTCGCTCAGCATGCTGAAGACTTGTTTGTAGGCGACATGGTCTACCTCGATGTCATGGGCCAACCCATCTTAATCCTTGGCAGCTTGGACCGCACTGAGGACTTGATGGAGAAGCACGCGACAATGTACTCGGATAGACCTTGGCTTCCTGCCAGTCAGTTGTACGTTGGTAGTAATCGATCCACAGTTAGCTTCATGTTCTAATCTATTCTTTGCAGCATTGATCTCGACTTCAGCTTCGCCATGAGAAACTACGGCCAGGAATGGCGCCACGACCGTCGAGTGTTTCACCAATACCTCAATCACAACGCCGTTGTGCAGTACCACCCAATCATGGAGCAAGAATCTGTTAATTTGTTGCGCAGACTCACAGAATCGCCTGCTGACTTCCGAGAACATGTCCGGTTGTACGTTCTAGACTTCGTCTAACAACCCCTCAACATTCTCACTGTCTTTTGGTAGCACTTTGGGATCCATCATCATGAGGGTGGCGTACGGATTCGATGATACCGAAACCAATAGGCGTTTAGTGACGGACGCCGAAACGCTTGTTCAGACGTTTACAGAAGCCATTGTCCCCGGTCGATATCTCGTTAACACCTTCCCCAGCTTGGGGAAGATTCCTGATTGGTTCCCTGGAGCGGGCTTCAAGCAGCGGTTAAGGGATCTTGACGCATTGAACAAACAAATGCTCTCAGAACCATTCGAAGCTGCAAAGAACATCGCTGTGGGTCTGGTTTAATAGCTCGGGATGTCAATCTTGTTCTAACGGACATCATTTACAGCGAGAGGGCAAGACAAGTGCCTACCCAAGCATGGCCGCCGACTTGGTCGACAAGTTGCAGGACGAGAAACCCCCCNAGCTGGATTGGCAGTGAAGATGTGGCCAAAAATGTCTGCAATCTTGCGTATTTGAGTAGGTCTTCCCTCGAATCTTGAAGTCGAACAGGGTATCTGAACCTTCTCTCGTTACGTAGCTGGTGCTGACACTGTACGTGAAACCCTATGTCTGATCAATTCGGGGCTTGGATCTAACGTCCGTAAGCTAGACTGTCAGTTCGTCAATGGCACTGGTCTTCGCCCTCGCTGCCCATCCCCGAGCGCAGAAGAAGGCTCAAGAAGAAATCGATCGCGTTATCGGACACGACCGTTTACCATGCCTTTCTGACCGAGAGAACTTGCCGTATGTTGCAGCAGTCGTGAAGGAGATCAGCCGATGGCACTCCGTTGTACCTCTTGGTAAGCCCTTGTTCGCTTCAACTTTCTTTGTGCTCACTCGGGGTTGCTACTATATGCAGGCCTTTCGAGGGCAAGTGCCCAAGACACCGTATACAACGGGTATTTCATACCCAAGGGAACTTACATCATGATGAATACCTGGTAAGTGTTCGGTCCTCGGGTGCCTTCATGTCGCCGTTTTCGCAGGAAACGCGTCTGTTAACATGATTGAATAGGGCATTCATGCATGATCCCGAGGTATTTGAGAACCCTATGGAATTCATACCTGACAGATACTTGAAGGATGGGAAGCTCGTTCCTGGACCGCGAGATCCGGAAGTCGCCGCTTTCGGTTTCGGTCGTCGGTGCGTTGGATTTCTCCAGGTCGTATCAATTGCAGCAAAGGCTGATTATAGCGTTTTACAGCATTTGTCCGGGTCGTCATTTAAGCAACGACGCAATCTTCATTGTGGCCGCGTCATTGTTGGCTGTTTTCGACATCTCTCCACCCAAGGATGAGTCGGGGAACCCTATTGAGATGAAGTTCAACCCATCTTCGGATGTTGTTTCGTAAGTCACTGCTGTATCAACCTGAGCAGTGGGCTAATAATTTTCGGCGACAGGACGCCACTGCCTTACCAGTGCGAATTTAAGCCAAGATCGCCAAAGCACGCGTCGTTGTTTCAACAGACCTGAGCGGCCTCGCTTTGGGCACCGACCTCAATACGATCACTATCCGTTTCCTTGCGCCGGAGCTTTCGTATGCCCTCCTCATCTCGAGTCAGTTTTCTTCCCGTCATAGTCGTACATGATCCCGAAGCTATAATATCCTCGCTTCCATATGAAGATATTTTTTATTTCGTTGTATTTTTGGATGACTAGTTCCCCAAGATGCCTTCTAGGCCACGGCGAGCACCGATTCCGTGGATTTGAACGGCACATGTCTTACAGATTGATGTTCATCAACTTGTCAGCCGAGTGTCACATATATAAAANCAAAAACGCGTGTATTAATACATTTTGGGCCTATCGAATATCGCATAGGGTTTGTAGCGGTTAGCCTTTAGTAGCGATAGTGAGGCTGCCATGATAAGCAACGGGGTTAGTTCTTCATCACGTCTCTATGAGAAAACCGAGGGCATACCGGCTTGTAAGGTCCATTCACAGAAATTCCCAGATAATTGGATTGGGTTTCGGTCAGGGTAGTCAACTTGGCGTTCAAATGAGGCAAGTGTGCGCGGGCAACCTCCTCGTCAATCTCCTTCGGCAGCATGTGCACTCCAATTGGGAATTTTTCAGGAGTCGTCCACAATGCAACTTGGCCGAGAACCTGGTTGGAGAAAGAACAAGACATGACAAACGAGGGGTGACCAGTAGCACATCTATGACGGGTAAATTGAGATCAGACCTTTGTTCTCCTAAGTTCGAAAACGGTATCTTACCCCAAGTTCGCGATGCGACCTTCAGCAAGAACGAGAATGTGCCGACCGGAGGGCATGGTATACCGATCAACTTGAGGTTTAATATTGTCAAAGGACGCAGCGTTGGCCTTCAACCAAGCAATGTCAGCTTCGAAGTCGAAAGCGCCATTGCTGAATGAAACCAGTCAACAGTGATCCCGGATAGAAACTTGAGAAGACTTACTTGCAGATGATGACATCTTCAGGCATTTCAACGAAATGCTTGCCAGTGATGATATCGCGACTTCCAGTAGCAGTAACAAAGATATTGCCTCTGGAAGCTACTTCCTCCATTGTGGTGACTTCGTAGCCCTGCATCACCGCTTGTAATGCGTTGATTGGATCGATTTCGGTGATGACGACACGGGCACCGTAGGCCCGTAGCGCTTCCGCGCTCTGAAAACTCGGATCAGTACATGGAAGCCCGAGGGACTTATGTTACATACGCCTTTTCCAACTTCACCATATCCAGCGACAACGGCGACCTTTCCGGCCAGCATTACATCGGTAGCGCGTTTGATACCGTCCACCAGCGATTCACGGCACCCATAGTAGTTGTCGAACTTGGACTTTGTGACGGAGTCATTGACGTTGATAGCCGGGAGCTTGAGCTTCCCCTCACGGCACATTCGGTACAAGTGATGAGCACCGCAAGTTGTTTCCTCAGTGAGTCCACGGATTCCTTGGGTCACAGGTGAGTTCTCCTTCCAACTGTAGAAAATCGTACTGACCTGGGATGTACTGAGGATATTGGTCTTGAATCATGTTGATCAAGTCACCTCCGTCGTCGAGGATCATATTCAATGGCTTTCCGTCGACAAACGCTGTGAGGGTTTGCTCGATACACCAGATGAATTCTTCTTCAGTCTCATTTTTCCACGCGAAAACGGGAATACCAGCGGCAGCGATCCTAGATATATATGAGCTTCACAGGTCTGGTCAATCAATAACGGGACTTACGCTGCCGCCGCATGGTCTTGAGTTGAGAGGTGGTTCTGTCGCGCCGCTATTGAATTGATGTCATTGTGAGGAGCTTGAAAAAACGTACGCAGGATGACCAGGCCACCTCTGCGCCGAGTGCCACCAGCGTCTCAATCAGGACAGCGGCCTGAATGGTCCTGATAATAGTCGGTATTGGCAGTATCTGTGGAGTGAGCAACGACCTACATAGACATATTGCCGGCGATACGAGCACCGGCGAGAGGTTGGGTAGCGGCATACTAGATATGATAACCACAAGATGTCACCCGTCAGTTCGTATGATGCGGAATTGCGTTCTTTACCTTCTTGCGAAGAAACATAAGTCCGGGCATCTCGTTCTATAAAATGTTGAGAAACCGAAAGCAATAGATAGAGTCGAGCAGACCTCAGCAATCTCAATTTCCTTGCGGCCGAAATCCGCGAGTGAAATATCTGGAAAAGAGTGATTAACTCGACATGAAAGCTTTAGTGAGCACATTGACCCACCAGCAACCTTGTAAGTCATCGTATGGGGTCAGGAGGGAAGTGAGGTAGAAGTGCTGGACAGAGTCGACGCTTCATCGTACTTATAGCGCCTCGGAGGAGCTGGCAGGTGTGAGAGACATTTTCCCTCATTCTTGCGTGTATTGGGGTCACCGACCGACGATGTGATTAATTGAAAGACGGGATCGCCATCCATCGGAAGTTCCCAAGCGAGAGGGATGCGCATATTACGTCCAAGTCTGGGGAAGTGTAGCAACAAGTTTCTTTTCAGTGGTTGTTCCATCATGCGGTCGGTCAAGCAGCTGGGCCGCTCAAGAAAGAGGCCGGATATTAGATTCTTAGCCCAAGTGGATCCCCGAGAACGTTGAAACAAGCTCCTAGCTAGCACAACTTGAAGTCGGTCTCCAGTTCCACCGGGCGTCATAATGGTGTAACGACCGCGGAAATGCGCCCAATGAGAGACAAGGTTAATGGCGCAAGAGATTTTAGGAGTGTCGTTCGGGTAGCGTACGTTTAGGGTCAGAAATAACGAAGCTTTTGTGAAGGAACCGAAAGTGCAGCCTGTCCAGTCCCTGCCCGCTCATCTGCCTTCGTCACAAGACTCATGAGATTACGTCGAGCTTCTCCCAGAGCCACTTCCTCGTTAAGTACTTGCTGTAATGAGCTATTGAATAGTCGCCCCAATTGGCTGGGCGGCGTGAGGGTGGTGAGCAGAAAGAATGAAAGAGGAGAGGGTTGCTGTGTCTCGATACTTAGTCAGCGGCAACCACGATGCTCTGGCGTCTTAGTGAGAACTTCATCGATTGAATAACGTCTTTCAGTGACTCCCAAAGTGCATAAGTAGGTCCAACAATTGATAGTGCCTACTAACTTAGCGGACCAGCCAGGTATATATGTTTGACAATATGCTAATTAAATGAAACGACGCGGCAGAAGGAACCGTTCCTCCACCTCTATAGTATAGTCTCTAGCAAAATTTAAGAAAGTACGCAGGGTGGATGAAGTTGATGGTATAGATTGCGAGCACAATCATCATTCCCTCAAGAACGTCTGGTTGGGGCGGGTATTGTTAGCCTTTCAGATAAACGTAAACGGCGTGGGCCACTCACTGAAGTAAAGTTCGACCTTCATGATCGGTCCTCCCCATCCCTCGGATAGTTCAACGACACGATAGATGGCACTAGTGACAAGCAATAAAGGTGTTTAGAACTTTGGCTTGAACGGCTGGCCACAACGAGTTCGGTAGGCTCACCGGATGAACAAACAAAGTGTGTTAAAAGCCAAACCGCCGAGCATAATTTTCAGCTCTGGGGTCATCCTAGCCCTTCCCTCATCTTGCTTCTCTATTTGGATGACTCGAGGTCGCAGAGGTAGGTTCTTAGCCTGTCGAATCAAATATTCAGCCGCCAACGCGGCGAAAATTACGATGACCGCTGTACAATCCCGGTTTCAGTGAGGTTGTAAGCAGCGATAGAAAGTGAACAGTAACGAACCGAGTTGGAATATGATGCCAACGAGCATGACATGGGAGCCCTGAATGTCCCAGTGAAAAGACTGTTAAAAGATGGTCACCCAGGAGGACTTGATATCCTCACCGTTTCGATGTTGTTCCCGTTTTTGCTAGCGACGGCAGCCATGCCACCGCCCGCTCCTTGGACAAAGAGGGAAATAACATCCTACGCGGGTGAATGTGAGTTCGATCGATTGGAAGAGGCGCATGCTATGAACGCACCGATGAGCAAAATATGATGGTATCTGCAGGGAGCAAGTCAACTACGAGGTAAGCTGAAGGTATTCAAAAGAAGACGTACAGTATTTGGGTGTCAGACGACTGTAGCAGGTACCGAGCCCCTCGATGATTTTCCCGAAAATGATAAAGTTGGCAGCTAAGAGGGGAGTAGGGCCAAGAACCGTGCAAAGTGCTCTAAAAGTGACTCATTAATTATCGTTCGAGTCGTAAGAAGATGCATACTTGCTGGATCTGATATGCAGTCATATTTGTCACGTCGTAATGTGACCAGAGACGACCTCCCCACCCGACGGCTTCTAGAAGGCCGCTGAATACGACGGTAGGCAGGAGGTACCACAGCTTGGGGCGGACCATTTGGCCTGTGTGTATTACTGCGGAGAATCAGCAACCAAATCGTTGACCTCTAAGCGGGTGGTAGACTCACTCGTAGAGAAAGCGAAAAGAGCGACCATAGCAATGGCGACCCCCTGGGATGGGGTGTAAGAATAAGGGTTGAAGGCGCCAGAGAGTTCATCTGCGCCACCAGAGGCTAATCACAACGAGGAGAGGAGGAAAGGTTAGCGCGTTGCCAACGGGATCGCAGGAGACGGTTTGGACGCACCAGAAGTAGAATTGGAAGACATTGTGCGGGGGTTCGTAAAGTGATGGAGGCCATGAACAAGAGACCTGGTATATATAGTGATTAAGGAGGGCCGCAAGGCTTTCGCCTTTCTGATCCGGCGGGGCTATGTTCCACATGGCGTTGGCCCCGCTAAACATCTGAAGTCACGGAATGTCGCACAAAAGTGTTCTTTTAGATTAAGAATGAAAATGAGAGCACCGATAACTGTATCTTCAACCAAAAAAGAAGCGTAAATATCCGCTCTTTCGAAAGAAATGACTTGGAGGTCTTTGAGCTCGAGAAATTAGGTGTTCGATAGGGGATTTCGAGCTGGACCCAGGCCGTTGCTGCGGCGACAACATTCCCTTTCTGAGTTTCCCATGTTGGACAAAAATTCGACATACCAACACTGCCTATCGTTAATTATAGGAACCTCATGGATACCTCATGCCCCCCTCACACAGAAGACAATTTCTGGAAGAATGTTCTATCTTTCCTCCATCTTCAAGGGCTGTGGTGCGTGTGGCATTCGTGCCCTGCGACGAAACTGCGCAGAACGGAAGCGCAGTCCTCGATGGAAAATCGTAAATGCCGGGAACCTTCCTTTGGTGACCGGTGGATGAATTTACAGCGATTATAGCCAGTAAAGGGTCAATGAATGGGTAGGAAAACATTTTTTTTNGTTCCTCGGCGTGTCGGGCAGAGGTCCGCGTCAGCGGATTTCCTAAGACAGGCGCTAATACTCCCCTCGGTGCTGATGGCCGTCGATCAATTGATCGAGCGCTACCAATCCCTGACCTTGATCGTCGGCTCATGGATCATGATGTCTTGATCCATGTGCCCTGGCAATCTTGCAACGGTGCCTCGTCTACGACTGAAAATCTAATTGTGAGAGGTCCGCTTTTTTCCAAGTTTTCTCCTTTTTCTTTATCACTTTCGGTGAGATATTGCAGGAGATACATTTGTCGGCCATTGCATACTGCAGGATAAGGTTCTTCCGCTTCCAACCATCTTGAGAATATTTTTCGCTTTTCAGGGTTGTGCACCGCAGTCAGTTCTTTGAAAAAAAGCGGATCGGCATCATTCTAACCCTGCCAGTGCTGCGAGAGTGCACGCTAGTACGGCCACCGCCAGGACGATCCACTGCCACAAGGTTACGGGGCGTCCCCCTGGCCCGCCGATCGCCTTGGAGACTTGTTTCCGTTAGGTGAATTGAAGGGAGACGGCCCGTTAATTCCCGGTGTGCATCGTTCACCGCATTTCTCGGTCCCAGGTCCCATGTTGATCGACTTGATGAGGAGCGAGAAAACCAGAATACTTCCTTGGACCTATGATGATGACAGAAACCCACGATACACAGTAAGGCCGTGGCGGGACCGAGAGCCTATGGCGGTCTAGTAAAACTACTAGATTACCACTCAAGCTCAACAGCTCAGCTAGGAGCACGCAAGAGCAGGTATGTATGCATTACTCAACGAGGGTTTTTGCGAGAAATGTAAATATCAAACTTGAACCTTCGAAACTCAAATGCGTACACTCCGCATAATCTCCGGATTTCGTGCAATCAAGACATTTGTTTGCTTCTGAGTCGTTGACGTTATCAAACTCCGGCAAAATGCGCGACATTAGAGTCGATTCCTTTACCATTGTAGGATAATGGATATCCTAAAATGAGGTGAACCGCTCGCACGGCAGTGAACTTGTAAACCTTCCGTTGGCCGGTGACTTCGACGCCTAGCCCTTAGCATCCTGGTCACCATCACAAATCTCGAAGTCGCCCCAGTGACCTTCAGCCAACAGGAGTGAGTTGGATTCAGTAAGTTCGCCTGCGGATGCTAAGCACGCACGGTGCCCAAATTGATCCAAGGCAAATAACCGTGTCGACTATCTGGAACTAAATATGTTGCCAGGACAGAAGCGTTTATATATAACAACGAAACCAGGGAGAGTAGTTGACATATAGAGTTACGGAAGCAACGGGTACTATGATAGAGCGTTGCGTTGAGGATATACTCGAATGTGGAGCCCTGGCCTAATCGACCAGCCGGATCCTCATTATGTCTATGACGACAGATGTCCAACTTATCGCTATCTGGAGTTCTATTCAGCCACACTAGTAGTTGGTGCAAACACACTCTCGGCCTCTTGGCCGTAACTTATCGTAATATCTGCCAAGGCAGCTGAGATCTGGAGTTTCTACTTTGGGTTTCTCTGAGAATCTGGGATTGCAACTATGCGAATCCGTTCTTAAGTTGCGATTTTTCTGGCCTTTTATTTCGCAAATTTTCGGCCAGATCTAAGGAGTTTCAGACTTAACATTGTTGGAACGAGACAAGGGAAGGGTGCGAATTTCGGCGCAGAGTTGATGCCTCAGGGGCTGCTGACTAAGCTGACAGCTTCTGCATTCCATCTACAGCCTGCACCGGCTGGCAGTTTGGCTCTTTATCCTGGACCACCACGACCACGACCAAGACTAGTGTCTGACGACGAGAAGACTGCTAGACAGCCCTAGAGCTGCAAAGATAAGGTCAACCAGCGGAGCTAGTGGACACGGTACGCTTGGCTAGTTAGCGAGATGGAGTCTAGACGCTGACCGACCGACCGTTCAGCTTGCAAAGCTTTTTATAAAAGAGGATTGCGGAGAGGCCTTCTAAGAGCCTAAACTTCAAGCTTACTCGATACCCATCCATGGCTGGCGACGACAATACCCTGACGCCGCAAGACGACATGCTCGAGGCCAGCACATCCACATCGACTGCCGGGCAACTCGAAACCAGGAAGGATGATACCAACAGCACCGAAGATACCACAAAGGACTCCAAGGAACCCGAATCCACCAAGGACCACGCTTTGGGCGAAAAGCCGTCAGAATCTAGCCCCAAACCCGAGGGCGAATCGAAACCGGCCCCACTTGCTCTGCTCGTCCCGCAGACGCACCAGACGTATATCAACTTTCTGTTCCTCAGCGGGAGGCGGAAATTGATGCACTTTGAACCCGACACCACCATTGGACGAATCAAAGAGCTCGTCTGGGCAGCCTGGAGTACACCAACGAGCCCCGGTGCGGCCGCCACCGACGCCCAGATAGAAGAGCAGCCCCCTGCTCCATCATATTTGCGGGTCTTGTATCTAGGGAGGATGCTACAGGATGACGAGACGTTGCGAGGTATCGGTTTTCTTGTTCTATAACAAGGGTTTCATTCTTACTAATATCACGCAACAGACCTCAAATTGCCTACACATCTTCCATCGTCGTCCCCTACGCCTGGAGGGAGCCAACAGCATGCACCAGTGTCTACGATTATGCATCTTTCCATTCGACCATTCCCACCTCCACCAGAAGACACCGGCAAGAAAGTCACACGTGGGTTCGGGAGAGGTGCGTAATCGTCCTTCGCGAGAGACCCTTGTTCTAAGATTGTCTGTCATTAGCTGGAACAGAAACTGATCCTGGGGACAACGCCAATACGGGATGCTGTGGATGTGTGATCTGTTAATGAACCTCGGGGTTGAATGCTATGTTTGTACTGGAAGGCTGGATATTCTCTTCGTGATGGCAGGATGCCCGCAGGGAGACGTTGATGATGACAGACCACAGGACCCTTCCCTCCGAGTCGCACTTCCAGGAAGCTCGACGACGTTCCTTCCCCACCCCACCTTTACCTTCAGGACCTGTTCGGAGGCTGAAAACACGCGACAGATACCGTAAGCCCTCGCTTCCAAGCGAAGCGAATAACGGCCATACCTCACCCCTCTCCCGGGTCACAGCCTGCTTAAAGGGAAGATGTTGATATGTTATCAGATATCTTGGCCCTGCATGCCACGCTGGGACACCACCTGGCGATAATACTCAAGTTATGTCCACACACCCATCCTCGTTTGCTACCGCCAGTCCGAGTCATCTATCGCCATTTCCACCTACGTAGAATATATACTTGCCACCCAGGCTTCGGCACGTTGAGCAAGGTCTCCGCAGGTGCTTGACCATTCATTTATCCGTTTTGGACACGATTACGGGGGTACATATATCTTCGTTATGGTTTAGTAACCGTTCACATTTATTTGCTATTGGAATCGGAATATCCATTCATACGGACAGCTGAGTTTAGGAGATAGATACTTTACATTGATTCAATTCAGTAATGATTCATGGCAAAACTTCAACTCCAGGGCAGTAGGAACAACCCGCGAGCAGGTGCGTCGGGGGGCAGGTGAGGAACGGCGGAAAAGTCAATGCCCCTTGCAAGGCTCGAACTTGCGACCTCAGGATTGCGTGAGCCCAATTTGCTCACCATACTGTTCATATGAGACCTGCGCTCTAGCCAACTGAGCCAAGAAGGCGTCGGTGGAGAAGGGGATCAAGGGCTCGCGGGCTGCCAGCTTCCAGATATCCAGCGTTCGGGTGGACCAAAAGTGAGCTTGGGTTCAAGACGTTCAAGATAAGGATGAAAACATAAAGTTTACAACGGTAATCGCGATTCGTCAACATATTCTAGGTATACCTTCCCTCTACCGACAACCAGGTCGATCCGGTCTCCTCTCCAGATACCACCACCATCACCACCACCATCACCACCACCACCACCGCCTCCTCCTCCACCTCGATTTGAATTGGCCTGAATGGTAGGAGAGGCAGTAGGAGGAGAAGGAGCCTGAGGCCTTTGAGTAGGAGGGGGAAAAGGGAACTGCGGCGGCAAATCTGAGTTCTCCGTGGAACGTCGAGGAGTGGGTGTGACCACGCTTGAAGAAGAACGTTGCGCTAATGAGACAGAGCCGCTTGACCACTGGTTCAACAGTACATGTGTAACGCTGGCGCCAGCACCATCGTCGTCATCGTTGTCCATGCTTTCCAAGCTCGTGGAGCCGTTCGGCACTCGGGTGCTTGTGCGGGGTACGCTTGGCACTGAGGGGGATATGATGGACGTTGAGGAAGAGGTCAGAGAGGACGGGGAGAGGAGTTTGAGTGGCATGGTGTCGCAACCGTTCACGGATTGCGGAGGAGCCGTCAATGGTTGGTTCTGCGCCGTCCTCGGTAGTAGGAGCGTACTACTGCTATCCCGGATCCCATCGCCGAACGGCGTCGGTAGCGTGCTTTCATCGACATCGTACTCCTCCGATAGCTCATCCTCCCGAGTATCCATGTCGTTCTCCAGTCCGGCCCTACGACCATCGTCTTCCTCAGCGACGTCCTCGTCCCCATCTCCGGTCCCATCATCCTGCTTCAGCCCACCGATAAAATAAACCTGTCGATTATCCGTCTCCCTCAGGATGACTGCCTGCTTCTGGACCCCAGGCGACAAGTTTACGTGCGCACCCACACCGCCATGCTCGACGACACCCAGAACCGAGATGGTCAGTGGACCGCGGAACGTCGGTGGCAAATGCAGCTTGATCGGGGAGTCGGACAGCAACTCAGGGGACTGCGGTGGTAGCAAAGCTTGGAATGCAGGAGCCGAAAGAGGAGTTGGCGAACTCGAGCTTGTCGAATTAGGGTAAGACTGGACCTGGGCGGCAGCTATGTTTGACGCTGGGTTTTGGTGATTTAGGTCGCTGGAAGAGGGGGATGAGGCTTGCTGAGCATTTTGCTGCTGTTGAGAAGTGACAACGAGTGAGGATGGGAGGTGGAATGGCCTTGCAGTCGTACTCTTGGTTAAACGCCGCGTTGTCGTCGTTCCTTGGGTCCTTGTAGACGACCTCGAAAGGGGGGCACCGCCACCACCCTCTGAAGCTGGTCTGTATTTGGGAGAGGGAGTCGAGTTGGCATTCTCTTGTTCCACAGTGCAATGACGTTCTTGAGGACTGGAAGGAGACGGGGACACTTCTGGTATCAAAGGCTGTATCAAGGTAGTTGCGAAGAGATGTATTGGGGGCCGAGGCCGTGGGGCGTCCTGTGGAGAGGCATCATTCAGCCAATATCAAATCGTTGAAATGAAAACATACGATTCGAGCAATCAAGGGAAACGGCTCCTGGATTTTTCCCTTCTTAGCCGCCTTCCCCTTTCTCGACTGCGAAAGCCCTGGATTTTGAGGTTCATGCAACCTGAGGTCGATTGTGGTATACTTGAGTTCTGAGCGTGGCGGCTTCTTGTCCTGCGCAGTGGGTACGAGACGTATGGAGACATCCATTCCACCGTTCTCCACTTCCAGGACCAGATTTTTCCTTGCGCCACCAGGGCACGTGTTGCTGTCTGTTGGTTCGTCCAAGCCCGGTAAGATCCCGCCAGGAACACGAAGAGCCGGGTCGATAGTATAAGCTCCTGTAATCCACGATGGTGAGGGTTGCTGTTGGCTAGAGGTTGATTTAGCCTTGGATGAGGTTGAAAAAATGCGCCACAAAGAACCCTTGGACTTTGATTCCGATGGGGGAGGAGACCGAGTCCGGCGACAGATACGAACGTAATTGCTTGACTGGACGGATGGACTAGTAGACGGCTTTGGGACTACGCCATGGTCAGCGTTCGAGGCTGGGGATTGAACGTGTGTAGCCGAGGCCGCATTGGAAGATGAAGGAGGTGCCGAACGACGTTCACGTCGCCGAGGTGCGTTCAGGGATGGCTGCGTTTCGGTGAGCGCACTGGTTGTGGTATTCCTTCTGCTATCCATGGCATCGCGGAAGAAGGATTGGTCAACAACGTCCGAGAAGTTCGAACCTTCCGTTGAGCTCTGGTCGCGGCCTTGCTGAATCCCGTCATAGGCATGCTGGTACGTCTCTGGCGGCCCGCCATGGCCAACAAACGAGTCGCTTGCTGTTCTGCGGTCCTTCGTGCGGGGAACGTGGGAGTGCGATTGAGACTTGTGTCGAGCAGGTTGGGTGGGCGATTGGAACGACTGGGAAGACGCGTTTCCCAGCTGCGTCATTCCCGACTGGACGCTTCGCCGGAAGGCTTTCGCAGAAATAGTTCCTGGGCTCGCCCCCGCTGACTCGGTTTCTGCTCCTGCAGAATGGCAACTCGGAGGGGAAGAAGGTTCAACTTTGTGAGGCGAATACGCGTTCACGACGTAAAAGCCTTGGTTTCCCTGTCGGATGTTTGAAGATGGGGCCGGAGCATGACCAACTTTGGACTGGTGTGACGCGAAGGGGGTTGAAGGCATCCCGGAGATGGATGACGACTTGTAGGGGTCGTAGGTGTCCTCTTGATCCATCTCAACGTGGCTCTTGGGACTCCCTGGATGGCTTTGACCGCTTCCTCGCCTGCTTTTCTTAAGAAGGTTCGGGCGATTGGACGGTAAAGAAGTAGGGTCCACTAGTTGTGAATGCAATCGTGGCGCGAGTTCTCCACTCGATACGTCGTCGAACGTTGGGGAGAAGAATAGTTGTGGTATCAGATCTATATAGAATGTCGCCAATACAACGACAGATGACATAAATCAGCAACTTGACCAGCCACGAGGCAAAGCTAAATCATACCTGCATTTTCAGTGCGTTTTGCAGGCTGCATATCGAGGTTCAGGCCAACAGACAACGATGACCTCGACGCCATCAGCCAAGCCTTTGGCAATGCGTGAAGAACTCTGCCTCGAGGTCGCAAAGAAGCCCGAATGGTGATGCATGGTAGGCTTCATTTGGGAGGACACTAATTCTGATGTGACACATCGGCGAGCTTCCACTGTTCTAAAGCCTCCTAGAGCGTGCTTTTAGCTTACTCCGATGAAAAATAAATCCCAGAGACGTGACGGCTGGCCGGGGATTTGACAGAAGGTGGTGGTTCAAGGCTAACATGTTGGCTCACAATTCCATCACTCTTGGCCATGGGATTCCATCACTCCTTGGGACAGTGGGCACCCTGGGCGCAAATGACGTTGGATCTGCCTTGAATTTGGCACAGAGACTGACCTACATGAAATATCATAGCTTGCTTTTTTGGAGAGCAAGGATCGCTCCGTTGAGGAGAGAGCCTGGAAAAGGCGCGCTCTTTCGGGCCAGTGACCGTAAGCAAACCTGGTACTGTGTTCCTTCAAAATTTCCCTAAACTCGTGACAAATTCAGAACATACGTATATTGCTGTCTTCGGAGACCATTTATAGTCCAGGTTATTCTCAGAAACCGAGCGAGAAACGAGCAAAAGAGAGTGTGTCAATGTCATTTTCCCACCCGCGAATATCGGCACGTCCCGGACCCAGGTAAGGAGTGAAATCGCTCGAAATCTTGTTCACTGTCCTGCGTCTATCTCTTTCTATTGCTCCCAAACTCAGCAAAGGTACTCTGAAAAGGACACTGAACACTAATATCAGCTTTAATTGAAACTCTAGGCAAGGCATTACCAATGAATCAATGGAGTCCTTGTGACACATATGTCGCGGTTGCCATAGTTCGCGACTCAAAGCAGTCGTTGTCGAGGGTGTACTGAATCGAGGTATGGGCTACATAATGTGGTCCAATAGAAGCGCCTACCACAGTAACTCGACCCTGGAGGAACATTTTTGAATTGAAATGTTCACGCCTGTCGCCTTCCTCAAAGACGGTGAGTTCTCGCACATAATATTAATAGGTTTTGTTTGTTCTGAACGCCGAAACAAATGATATCCGTCAAATCTAATCAGTAAGGCACCATCATTTGGCAGCTTGATGCTCCTCCTGGCTCCTGAGCTTGCAGGTGCCAGCAATCGGCGTTGAACGACGCTGCAATGCCATGCAACTGACTCAAAGGCAGCAATGCGACTTTTATGGGCTGGTCTACCAATACGACATGAAATGCACTGGCATATGTGTTTCGAATGATGCATATCGCCACTTCGCACCCATCCGGCAGACTGAGATCGTGCTGGTGGGCCGCTTCCATCACTCTCTTTCTCCCATTCCTCTCTCTTTCTCAAGAGTTGACAGAAGAAGCCTAAGGGTGGTCTGAGGTAAGTCTCCACGTGTCTCATTCATCATGAATAGGATTTCTAAACGATTCTCCGATTTTTAAGACATGACTGCCCCCCTGAGACGCCGCGACCAAGTACGGGTCCTTATCTTCTCAGCCATTGGATTCGTTTTCCTCGTTTTCCTCTTGGCCGGGCGCGAACATATTCCTTTACGCAAAGCGATTTTATGGCATAAACCTGCCCAACAAGACCTGCCGGTCCCTGTCAATCATAACAGCGAGCTCGAACCCGACGCAGGCAATTCAGGGGGCTATGCCAGCGAAGAGGTTCCCTCCAGCCACTCGTCCTTACCGCATACCAATTACCTCGCCTCGACCGACGAAGAAACCACCATCCCTTCAACGGCATCGGCATCAGACCCGTCCGTGACCGTTCCTGCCCATACGTACGGGTTTACGGTTTTCGACAAGCTCTATCTACGGAATGGGACGTTCTTCGTAGTGACGAAGGATCTACAAAGCATGCCCCCCAGAGAAAGGATATTATCCAAAGGTGAGGCACCGGGGAGTAAAGAGGAACCTGCAACGGACCAGGTAGGGACAACCCGCCGCCTTTCGAGCTTTTGTTCGCTAATTGCAAACAGGATCTGCGGTTCATTTCCCCTTCGCAAGCGAAGGAGTACCTCGGCGAGTTCGCTACTGTGATGAAGGATACCACTATGTTTATCTACGACCCGCCCCAATTCCTCCCAGTGAGTGATAACCATCCCCGTTATCCTCTCCTCGTATTTATTGGTCTCTTCAGCATTATTATCACTTTTGGGGAGAAGTCATATTGGGCGCGTGGCGGGTATATTCGACGTTGGGTCTCGGTGCGTTGGGCTTGAATCGCCTCCCACTACCCTCACGATGGGTCATGCCTGTGAGATCTTCCTAATTCTCCGGATATCATCTACTTACACGTCTTTCAGTTGGTGGAAGACGATTCTGGCTGGCGAGACAAGGCGGGGATAAGCGGTCCCTTGATGAGGCTTGCATTCTCCGGATCTACTATGGAACAGGCGGGCCAATGGACAGACTGGAAGAAGTCTGACACTACCATCGTTTTCGAACGTTCCATGATTGTTAACAGAGTCAGCGCGCACAAGTCGTACGTCACTGCATACCTCTTCTCCCGTAAGATGCATGACATTCTGGTATAGGCCGTTTGCAAGTGTCCGGTTTAAGATGATTTCTGGAACCATGAATGTCACTGCACCCACCGGTTTTTGGGAGCCTCTTCGCAGCGCTCTCACGAGAAACCTGTTTGGATACGTGCCGGAAGTTAAGTCCGATGGCAAGCCTCTAGTTGCTCCGCCCTTCAAAGGGAACGCTGGGTCCAGACCCATCGTAACATATATCTCGAGGCAACGCACTGGCCGACGGTTGACAGACGAATCTCATCGGGGGCTTGTAGACGCTCTGAGAGAATTAGAGGAAGAGGGTATCTGTACTGTGCGGATACCGATTCTAGAACACATGTCTTTACGGGACCAGCTGGCCGAAGTAGCGAGTAGCACGGTGAGCCCTCTTTTACTCTAAGGCATCGAACCCATCTGATTCAAAGCCTTTCGCCTAGATCTTGGTTGGCGTTCATGGGAACGGCCTGACGCACCAATTGTGGATGCCACCGTCGCTTCGCTCAGCTGTATTCGAGATCGTAATGCCACCCGGTACGTGCAACGTCCGTGGATTTCGCGCAGTGGGTCTAATAATATACTGGCTCCCAGGATATATATTTGACTACGAAATCCTCGCGAGAAATATGGGGCATAAGCATTATATGGTCAGGAATGATTCCATGCTTACATTCGCACCCGGGGATTGGTTCAAGGTAAGCAGCTTTGCGCGTTCTCGTTCAAGGTCGCGGGTACTAATCCATCGTTTACAGGGATACGATATTCCCGAAGGCTTTCATGGAGGTGCGTTCGGCGTTGGTATTTCACTTTGCCCGCGGGCTCTGACCACGCCGCTTTCAGATCATATCCCAGTACATGGACCCTTTGTTGCCGACCTCATTCGAAAGCGTCTGACTCAGCCTGATGCGGAAGTGGAAGAGTGACGAGTTGGGATTCGGGGAACGCGGTATGGGGATTTTACGGGAGATGATGGGTTTTCTTTTGGTGTCTTGGGTATCTTGCTGGGTCATTGGGTAGATGTAAACTAACTACTGTCTTTCTGTAAATGTAAATTTGTCCTGTTTGTCCACAGCCTCTATGTACTAGTTCTTGTCATGTATATCCATTGCGTACATATAATTCGGCTGGTCGTCCCTGCCTTCGGATCCGACGCATTGCTTGCGCTTAAACCTTTGATCTACATGGAATAAGCACTCTCAGGCTGTGAATCCTGTGATACGCACAGAACTCATTTAGAGACGTGTTTACAGTCTATGTGGTCAGCTGTAAGGTCTGAGAATCAATCTGGAGCTCAATCATGTCTCACGGCCTTCTGCTTCTCTTCCGTACAGTTTTAGCCCTGGCTTCTAGTGCTTCGAAGCATATCTTTCCTCTTCGTCTCGCGTCTATTCACGTGGGCTGCATGTGAGTCCAATAGCAACAGAAGCACCTATCACAGCCTCTAACAAACACTCTTGAATTGAAGTGTTCGTGGCTTTCGCCCTCAAAGATGGCGAGTTCCTCCCCTTGGAGCTCGCCGGAGCCTTGCACTGAGGATAGGATTTGTTTGTTCCGAACGCCGAAAGCAAATATATCTGACGACACAAATTTTAATCAGGTACCAGGGACCGTTTGGCAGCTTGAATGCTTCTCCTCCTGGCCCGAGGCCGAGCTTGCACTGGGTGCTGGCAGTCGGCGTTGAACGACCCAGCAATGCAACTGGCCCCATGATAACAACGCGACTTTTATTGGCCAGGTTGCCAATTAAATTGGTTTGCATACGATATGATATGCACCGTTGGCATATGCGTTTTTAATTATGCACATCCCGCTCCGCACCCATCCGGCAGACCGAGATCGTGCTGGTGGCGCCGCTTCCATCATTCTCTTTCTTCCATTCCACTCTTTTTTCTTAGGAGCTGACAGCAAGGGCATACGGGTGGTCTGAAGTAAGTACCCAAGCGCCTCATTCATGAATCATGAAGTGACAATTCTGAACGATTCTATTTCTAGGGCATGGCTGGCCTCCTGAGACGCGGCGACCAACTTCGGTTTCTCATCTTTTCAGCCATTGGATTAATTTTCTTCTTTTTCCTCTTTACCGAGCGTGAACATATTCCTACACCCAAAGCCCGTTCATGGCATACACCCGTCCAGCAAGACCTGCCGGTTCCTGTGAATCAAGACACCGACAGCTTCGAACTAGAGGCAGGGGATGCAGGGAACTATGCCAGCGAGGAGGTTCCCTCCAGCCCCTCGTCCTTACCACATACCAATTACCTCGCCTCGACCGAAGAAGAAACTACCATTCCTTCGACATCATTGGCATCAGATCCGTCCGTGAGCGTTTCCGCTCATGCATACGGGTTTACGGTTTTCGACAAGCTGTACCTACGGAATGGGACGTTCTTCGTAGTGACGAAGGATCTAAAAAGCATGCCCCCTAGAGAAAGGATCCTATCCAAAGTTGGGGCAGAGGGGTGGTCCGAAGAACCTGCAACGGACCAGGTAGGGACAACTTACCACCTTTCAAGATTTTTCCGCTAATTGCAAACAGGATCTGCAATTCATTTCCCCTTCGCAAGCGAAGGAGTACCTCGGCGAGTTCGCTACCGTTGTGAAGGATACCTCTGTTATCATCTACGACCCGGCCCAATTCCTTCCGGTGAGTGATGACTATCTTCGTTATCCTCTCCTCGTATTCGCTTAATTGGTCTCTTCAGCATTATTATCACTTTTGGGGAGAAGTCATAATAGGTGCATGGCGGGTATACTCGACATTGGGTCTCGGGGCGTTGGGCTTGGATCACCTACCACTACCCTCACGATGGGTCATGCCTGTAAGATCTCCATAATTTTTTGGTATGATACCCTTACACTTCTTTCAGTTCGTGGATGACGATTCTGGCTGGCGAGACAAGGCCGAAATCAGCGGTCCCTTGATGCGACTTGCATTCCCCGGATCTACGATGGAACAGGCGGGCCAATGGAAAGATTGGAAGAAATCCGGCACCACCGTTGTTTTCGAACGTTCCATGATCGTCAACAGAGTCAGCGCGCACAAGTCGTACGTCACTGCATACCCCTTCTTCTGTACAATGCATGACATTCTGGTACAGGCCGCTCGGAAGTCTCTGGCCTAAGATGATTTCTGGAACTATGAACGTCACCGCACCCACCGGTTTTTGGGAGCCTCTTCGCAGCGCTCTCGCGAGAAACTTGTTTGGATACGTGCCGGAAGTTAAGTCCGATGGCAAGCCTCTAGTCCCTCCGCCCTTCAAGGGAAATGCTGGGTCCAGACCCATCGTAACATATATCTCGAGGCAAAGCACCGGCCGACGGTTGACAGACGAATCCCATCAGGGGCTTGTAGCCGCTTTGAGAGAATTAGAGGAAGAAGGTATCTGTACTGTGCGGATACCGATTCTAGAACACATGTCTTTACGGGACCAGCTGGCCGAAGTAGCGAGTAGCACGGTGAGCCCTCTTTTACTCTAAGGCATTGAATCCATCTGATTCAAAGCCTTTCGCCTAGATCTTGGTTGGCGTTCATGGGAACGGCCTGACGCACCAATTGTGGATGCCACCGTCGCTTCGCTCAGCTGTATTCGAGATTGTCATGCCACCCGGTACGTGCAATGTCCGTGTATTTCGCGCAGTGGGCCTGATATATTCTGGCTCCCAGGATATATATTTGACTACGAAATCCTCGCGAGGAATATGGGGCATAAGCATTATATGGTCAGGAATGATTCCATGCTTACATTCGCACCCGGGGACTGGTTCAGGGTAAGCGGCTTTTCGCGCCCTCTTTCAAAGTCGCGTGTATTAATAAACCCATCGTCTAAAGGGATTCGATGTTCCCGAAGGCTTTCATGGAGGTGCGTTCGGTGTTGGATATTTCGCGTCATCCACGGGCTCTGACCACGGTGCTTTCAGACCATATTCCAGTACATGGACCCTTTGTTGCTGACCTCATTAGAAAGCGTCTAACTCAACCTGATGCGGAAGTGGAAGCGTGAGCAATTAAGGCTCGAGGAACGTCAGTTAGGGAGACTTTACGGAAGATGGGTTTTATTTATTTTTGTGTCTCGTGTATCTTGCTATTGAATAGATGTAAACTAATTACTGTCCTTTCTCTTCTCTCGTCCTCCTTCGTCCTCAGCCTCTACATACTGGCCCTTGCCCAATGTGTGCATGTAATTCGCGCCTGCGCTCGGTTGCAGTCGCCAAGCTTTTGATCTACCCCACATTTCCCTCCGAAAATGGAATAAGCACTGTCAGGCTGTGAATCCTGTGATACGCACGGACGCACTTCATTTAGAGACGTGCGTGCTTACGGTCTATGTGGTCAGCTGAGGGGTCTGAGAATCAATCTGGAGCTCAATAGAACTCTATGGTTTCTCATATATACCTGACCATGTCTAGAACTCTTGTCTCACGGCCTTCTACCCCCACTCTTTCTCTTCTGTTCAGTTTAAGCCCTGAGTTCTAGTGCTTCGAAGCACATCGTTCCTCGTTGTCTCGCGTCTATATAAGTCAACATGTCTGCCGAAGTATCTACTATTGAGGTTGCCGACGCCATCTTCTGCACTCACTTCAAGGAGGTGGTGAGTGGACCGTTCAACTTGGTTTCTTCGTAACTTTGACATGTACCTTGTCTAGTGCGACGACTGCAGCTTTGATGGAAGGGAGGATAACGATGCATTCTATGGGGTACGCCTCCTCTTCCAAACCTGGCTGCCATCGAGTGGGTGCTGACCTTGAACGCCGTACTACCTCCCACTTTACTAGTTCGATCCCACCGACCGAGACCCGATTGATTGTCCTCCGGCCACTCTAAACAAAGATGGCGTGTACCAATGCAAGAAGCATGCTTCGACGGGTGAGTCTTCGTGTGCTGTTAAATTTATGTCGGACAACGATCTAATGACGTGATGATGGACGGGTATAGAGTGCAAGCAGTGTTACGGATGGAAGAAACAGATAACGAGAGCGAGGGCTGCGGCGAAGAAGGCTGGGAAGTCCAGGAATTAGGGGTGCTTCGAACGAACGATTTCAATAACGGGACTTTAATCGGGCATGTTGTAAATTGTAATCACTACATTCCAACTCAATCACAATCACAATCAAGCGGCGTACAATTGAAACTCGCAGAACGGAGCCTGTTCTTGACGGTTGAACTTCAGTTCAATTCATTGGGTTCCCGCACTTCAATGATCACACTTCGTCCAAACCCCACTCGCTGCCTTTGTGGCGTTCCTACCATCAACTTGGACTGGCACTTAATAATCCTGTGATATTTTGGACGACGTAGACAGAGATCAAGGCCATAAGAGCCTGGCATAGTGTCTTTGAAAATGCAAGCGCGGTCGACACTGTTGCCGATGCGACTTTGACCGCTCTTCGATAGCGGCTGTCGAAGTTAGGCCTATGGAGAGGGTCATAATATTCCTGTTGGCATCCTTACACCCTGCAGGAAGAACTTCAAGTAGCTCTGGAGGATTTTTTCAACTTATCTGGCGTGTCTTTCTGCAATCCAGAACAAGGCTCGCTCTTTGTTGCCCGTGTGTGGGTGTGTGGGTGTGGTGTGGGTGTGGTGTGGGTGTAAGTTCGTCGGATGCACAGATATCGTCGCTGACTAAGGCATCAGACCGACCCTCAAGCGCTAGCTCTTTTTCTGCCCTGTTTCTTTGCAAATTCTTTCTTCTTCCCTCCTCCCCCACCGTCACACCCTCCTACTCCCGCACTCATTGGCGCAAAATAGGTGCGTTTCAACCAGCGTATAGTAGCGAGATGGACTCATGGTTAGACAGAAGGACGTTTCTAACAGTCAAAGGGCTGACGCGCGCTTGAATGGACAGCATGCACTCTCGGCCCTTTCACAAAGGACAACAAAGGGCAATCATCGAAGACGAGGATACCTATTTTTCGATTTTGAGCCGGGGTTTCTTTGACGCTTACGCTACCGTCGTAACAGTAGTATGACACCAGGGTGGCACTGGCGACAGACCTGTGCTGAGGGCTACCTTGTTCTAACGTGAAGCCATTGAGTCGATCACTTTCCTTGCCTTTGGATAGCCTCTGGACTAGGAACTCTGACTCTCCCGCTGATTCCGATAGATGTGGTGTCGTAGGAGGACTTGAGGTGAGTAGACCCTCTGTCGAACAGCACGGCCTCCGTATAGGCGATTTAGTAACTGATCTTCACCTTACAGATCGCCTTTGAGTCTCTCTTTTCGGTAACTGGGGTGGTTGTCGAACCTCGTTATGCGCCTTAGCTCTTCAAGCTAGCTGGCTCGGAACCCACCTTGATGGCCGTTTGCGTCATCATCATCGCATAGATAAACTTCCGTTAACTCGAACTACTGACCGTTTCCCGGAAGAGCCCTTTAGCGCGCTTTGATTGATGGTAGTCTTGTCTTGTTCCCCTCCAACGCTTACGCTACTGATGTAGTAAGGAGCACAGATGCCAGTCGTATAGGCAACGGAAAAATCTGTCGGTGGACCACCTTGTTCTCTGGCACTGATCTAGGCGACCCTAGGCGGCTTCGTCCTACACACCCGCGGGCAATACAGTCAATGGCGGGCAATACAATCAATACAACCCGGGCTCGACTACGAAGGAACACGGGTTCAACGGGCTACTATACTTCTGGGTCGCATAAGAATTTAATCCGAGACCTGTGCCGCTTCCATAGGACACGGCTCGGGGCAATCGTTCAGCCAGTCACTATTGGCCATCTATGTCGACTCCTTTCTGGGTTTGAGCGCTGGCTGGCTCAGATATCTCGCATGATCAACATGCTGGAATCCGTGCCATCCAACCTACCCTTGTACGCTCGAAGTTACCATCGGACCTGCATCGTATCTGCATTAGTTATCTGACTCACCGCTTCTCAAACTTCATGACTGATTTCCTTGATGGTTCAAGGGTTTTGAAGAACCTAGCTTGACTGTGCTGGTCGCTATTCTTGTGAGTGATAATTTTACTCTTGTATGTAACTAACAGATATGAACAAAGGTGTCTGACGGTATCATGCCTTTCTATTTTGTTTCAGGTCTAAATTGAGAGTGCACTATTTCGGGATCGTTACGGGTCCAGTAGTTTTGCGCGTCCGCGTCAGTTCTTTCAACCCATCCTCGGAAGCATACAAGCATAGCAAACGGTTCCTCATCTTTCGAAACTTTGAAGGAGGCTCGCTTAGACTCACCTCGATCGAAATAAACGATGCCAAAAGCAATTACATGGCTTTCTTCAAGGTATGTCCTTCCTGTTGTTCTGCAGCCGTACATCTCTTTTCAAATTTCAATCAAGGGTCTATGTGAATCGTAAAAACCACGACGGAACTCTGAAGGTTTTAGCGATGCGTTCAAGCTTTCTATTCAGCTGTCAACACAGTCACCACATCGGCCACTTGCTTGCTGTATGTTGGGACGGAGATATCTAACTTTTGACTGACAGTATGCTTATCTCTTTTCAGGTACAATGAGTCCACGATATAGTCGAACAATGGAACAGAGCCAACTTCCCATTTGTGCATTCGAAGGGATTCGAACCTCTGGCAAGTTTCTGATGTGAGTGATGATCCCATCAGCAATCCGCGGAATCAAGCTTCGGCGGTGCTTCCAAATTTGAACATCCCTATGTTCGCTCGCACTTCCATTATGAGAGGTCCATCCAAACACATTTCCTCTCTGAGAGGTCCCTTTATCCTTTCGCAATGCCTCTGATGGGCCCGCGGCTGACGTCTGTGCGATAATCCGGCCTCTCGAATGGTCGAAAATTGTCCACGATGGTACCTTCAGCCACCAGGTGTCCCAGCCAACACGTTGCCGCAGCGAACAACGGGCTCCCATTTCCAGTGCAATTCAGACCTCAATCGCCCGCGAGTTTAGCGTTTCTATTGAACGGGCATTCGAGCTCTGATCCGCTCGTCCATATACAAGCGGGAAGACGCCCGCAGAGCTGGAGAAGTTGTTTGCGAGTCCGACTGAGAAGGCCTTGGAACCTATCCCTACAACACAGGACACGGCCTCGCGTAACGTTCTGTGGAACTTGAAGAGTACTACCTCCCTCACTAAAACGGATATTCGTTTGTGTAAAGTCTTGGTGAGGAACAAGGTGCGTCCCAAAGTAGCACCTACCATCTCGGGGTTTGGCGGCTTTTGTGTGCCCATACGGCGCTGAACCGCGTGCCGAAATCTTGCCGACCACCCGACATCCTTGTCCCTCTTCGGGGAACAGGTTTACAGATGAACAAACCATACTTGAGTTGCGAAGGTGTCAAGCCCAGCCTTGTCGTTGTTCTCTAAGCATCTGACATGTTATAAGGCGAGCGTCGTAACCCTCAGCTTTCCCCCCNATCAGTCGAATTGTGCTTTCCTCTGTTTCCTCTCGAGCCTAACTGTCTCTCAACTGCCCTTCGTTGAATTCCGTCCCTTTTCGAAAGATCAATCCCATCATCATGCGCTTCGCTATCTTCGCTACCGCCATCGTTGCTTGCAGTACGTGATTCTCCGTTTTCTCCGAATTGAATTGAACGTGGAGCCTAACCTGTTTTTGGTAGTGTCTGCTGCTGTTTCTGCTTCACCGATCCCAATTGCTGAAGCAGCACCGGTTGCAGTTGCGCAACCCGTGGCTGCTGCTCCTGTTGCACGGGAGCCGCTGCCTTGCCGATTGCTGAGGATGTGCTTCTGAACACTGGGCTCCGAAAAGCATTCCGGTTCCGTGATACCCTCACACACCGATTCGACTCCTCACCCCACCCCGCTTCGCTTCGAACTTCTGGACACCTAAGGCTCGAGCGTCAGCGTGGGCTTGAATTCCTCCAACTATCTATTCTCAGATCCCGACCGTACTCTCGCATACACCTCCTTCAACAACACCACTTTCCATCGACTGGCGAATACATCTGCCCTTGAATCCCAGTCTTCCGTTCGCTGCCGTCACCACTCTTTCTCAACTCAATCTCTCCATCAACGTAGCCTTTCCAATGGCTACCACACGCTCTTTTCCTTCAGTCCTCTTCGTACCCACCTCTCGCTAGACTTTCAGCCCTGCGTACCAAAGTTTCGCTCGGTGCCCTCTTTCATCTACCATCTTTTCTAATCCGTCTGTATCATTGCATCATCCACTGTAGCCTTACCCTTCTGCCTTTTCTTCCCCTCTCCATAGCTTGATTGCTTGGATTTGTAGGACAATTCATTTGTATCCATGGAACTCTGGGTATTACACGTTATTCTATCACTTTGTTTTATTATTTTCTGGGTACTTTCTGTTCGCTTTTCGCTATCTCTATCTCTATCTCCTCGTGTCTCATCTCATCGGCCTCCACACCATTGTACTACTACTAGACATTCGCAATCGCACACCAAAACGAAGGAATCGAATTCGGGAAAGTGTTGAGGTGCGATCGGTTTTCTGGAATACGATCGCTTCGTTTGCGAATGGTATGGGTGTAGTCAGTACTATAATAGCTGTTTCAACCTGAGTCGAGGTGTCGGGACGATGTGTAACTGAATGAGAGCTGGACCTTCTATCAGTCAGTCTGCAGGAACTGTGACATGGCCGATGATCCCTCAGCTTGAGAGCTTCTTGATGTGAGCAATTATGGTGCGGACGCGAAATAATCAGGGAAGGTTGGTTCTTTGTCGGGTGCAAGAACCTAATTTTAGAGGTTTCCTCGACGTATCGAGCTCAGCAAGTCGGCGATACGGCTCTAGGAGCGTTCGCGTAGACCTCGAGCCTTTCCCAGATATGACCGATCAAATTAAATTCAAACTTTGCCGGGCCACACGGCCCACGCGAGCAACTCATTCAATCGGACAAGGGCAGGCAGGGTCCTTGCTTTCCTCCAATCCTCGAATACAACACACACGCCTCTCGGGTGAGGACCAGTGATACGCGCAGGTCAAGCGATCCGGTGCTCGTAGTGCCTTTTCCTTGCAATTGCCCGAGCCAGGAAGTTGCTTTATTCCCAGCTCCGTTAGGTCTTCGGCAGTCGTCTGGCCATGGCTAGTTCTGGTGGGTTCTCTCGAATCTAGGACCTTGACCCAGACCTAGATATATAAATGTATTCCAAAGCACAACGCTACTGCCTGTGATAGACTACATCTCATACTTTCAACGCGAGCTCCAGTACGACGTGCGCTCCTTGCACATCTAAGCCCGCAGCACCGCTATGACTGCGGAATCGTCTACTAGAAATGAGTTAGATTATCGGTACTAATGTGCTCTAGGCACCAAGCTATGACAGACAACTCTGTCATTTGGACGCTTCGCACACTGTCAATGTCGTACTATCGGCGACTAATGATGAGGGCATGCACTGGCAAGCCAAGCCTTGGAACACTCCACGCGAGCAGGCGATTCGGTGGAATCGTGCTTCTCAAGCCGCTAATTCAATACCTAGTGTCATTCAATCTTCCGTAAGAGGCGTAGATACTCTCTACAAACGCTTTGCCCAAAGGGTAGCCTCTGTTTAGAAGTCCGTTAGTGAACTCTGGCCGGTGGCTTGATTCGAATTTCTCCCTCGGGCTGAGGATTCAGGATTATGGAGCCATATCTACATCTCAACTTCTGTACTTCGGAGAAAACTGAAGAAGTCTTCTAACCTCACAGCCATTTCTAATGGCTGCTTACTGTGATTCCAGGACTTTTCTAGGTTGTTTGTAGACGGTCAGTACGGTGCCATTTCCTAAACGGGACACCCCTTTGATCTGTGGGACTTTTGAAGGACAAGGTCGAAACCATTTCAGGAAGGGCGTTTATGGTCGTCAAGCTGTTGGTTTCCGACCATCATCTCCTCACCCAGGCCCAACGTGCAGCGGCAGCTGCTCCGACGTGATGGCTTCCCTCAAGTCGACCTGTCGGAGAGACGGTACCAAATATTTTAATTTGGATACAGATCTTGACATGCCCTTTTTGGGAGGTCCTTTGTGCTGCAGAGACTCGCAGATAGTCGAACGGCAGCGTAAGGTAACGGTATATAATCCTAGGTGAATTCTCATGGAATACTCCAACTCGCAGTCTCATCTTCGTCTGCTTTCCTCAGCTTCAACGGCTTGCCTTGAATCGCTCATTCTCAACCACACACACTTTCTCTTCCAATCTTTTCGGATTTCAAGATGCGATTCTCCACTGCCTTCGCTTCCATCGCTGCTCTTTGCAGTATGTTCATCTTCTCCCAACTACTTGATTCCGTCTAACTCCTCAACTTTTAGTTGCTACCTTGGTGTCCGCTTCACCAATTCCCGTCCCACAACCGGGTGTCGAAGCCGCTGCTCAGCCTGTCGCCCGTGAAGCCGACCCCCNAGGGATGCCGCATGGTCAACAGCTGCATCTAATTCCCTATTGCATGCGATCAGATGGTGAGTGTGCTCTAATACGCCTCCTTCAGTCCGATACTCATATACCCACTTCAGGTTGCATCCTTGATCTCTCACCAGGACGCCCAAAAGACCACACAGGTCGGCCTCCACCACCACCACCAACACACTAGGCTAGACTTTGCCTAACTCCAAACACACCTTTCGAAGCCCGTTTCCGATCCATAACATTCCCTGGATTGCTTCTCCCTCACAACCTATCCACTCCTTCTCCGGCCAAACCCCATTTTCGACTTTCGGCCCCTGGCAAACTCCTGCCTGTTTGTATCCACTAGACGTCTTTTGCGCAGCAATTTGCTGGCACCTGCTTGTGCTCTGCTCTTCAACCATCACATTCTCTACAACCATTCGCTTTCACCTCGCGGACTCGGTTATTTCAACTCTATCTATCTGCATTGGGCATTCGTGTTTTCGGGTCACTCTCATCCTATCAATGTATTTTAGAATATCTATCAACTCCAAAAACATTTTAAAGCCTCTTCAATTGGTCTTGTTGTCGAATTAAGCAAGTCAAAGGGGTGGAGCGTATGTAGGTCCAGTTCTCGGTCTTCTCAGAAAAGACGGCGGTGGTGGGATTCGAACGGGATGCATCAAGGATTTCCAAATTGGGTTCACCCAATAGGATCAAGTACTATGGTCTCCCCAACTTATCCTCAATCCGATCCGCATAATGGGCATGGCAGACACTTGGCAGGCTCACCTCACAGCTGCCGAGGAAACGACAGACTAGATTCCGCTTCATTACGCTCGCTCTCGACATTTGTTTACATTCGGAGCGTCACAAGCGATAGGTCATCCCGACGTGGCCGTGCCCTCCCAATCCCAACCGCCACTTCGCTCAGCCCTTTGGAAGGTCTCAAGGCTGAGCGCTGACATTCAGCCCTGTTTGGGTATTTGGTCTGACGCCACAGAACATATATTAAAAGCCGAGTGGAATCTAGTCTATTGTTTCCTCA
Source organism: Candolleomyces eurysporus (assembly GCA_027579435.1). Classification (NCBI taxonomy): domain Eukaryota; kingdom Fungi; phylum Basidiomycota; class Agaricomycetes; order Agaricales; family Psathyrellaceae; genus Candolleomyces; species Candolleomyces eurysporus. Next base: position 86,153 of record JANBPK010001197.1, on the reverse strand, counting down.
ATAGTTGTATTGGGTCTTATGGGTTTGCTCCTACTCTCACCTTTCACTGTCGCAGCGACGGTGGTCAGCCTAACGGTGATTTCCTGGGTTTGGCGACAACGGAGAGCGAAGCGAAAGGCATTACCACCTGGACCGAGTCGTATCCCACTTCTTGGACATCTTTTGCATGTTCCTCGCGAAATTGCATGGGTAAAGTATCATGAGCTGTGTCGAGAAATCGGTACGTCGTCCACGAAGCTCGAATAACCACACATTCGATTGACCGCCCACTGGGGGTTGCAGGCTCTGATATTATTGCTCTGGAGGCGCTCGGGATGACTATCATCGTCCTGGACAGCGCAGAGGCGGTAGGCGAGCTTCTTGAAAAAAGGTCACATACCTACTCTAACAGGTGAAGTTGTCATTCCCGAACCATTGGCTAGAAACCTAGACCCATTGAGCCTACAGGCCTCGCCTGCCCATGATATGTGAACTCATGGGATGGGAGTTCAATATTGGTTTGATGCCGTACGGTGAGTCTGTTTTCATAACCCCGCTTCGAAGTGCAAATTCCAAACTCTTCCCATGCCAGGCGAGCGATGGTATGGCCTTTCCTTGACTGTACAAGGTCCTGCGTTGAATGGGTGCCTCCAGGCGCAATCACCGCAAGATGTTCCACCAGTCGTTTCAAGCGAGCGCAGTATCTGCTTTCCATTCTCAAGAGATCAAGGCAGCGACTCAGCTGCTTCGCTCTTTGCATGAGACTCCGGAGGACTTTATATCTCATTTCAGACGGTAAACCTGCTTTAAACGAATCGGGCTCGCAGAGCTGACATTCTCACCCTAGTATGGCGGGTTACGTCGTACTGTCAATCGCCTACGGGATAGAGCCCAAAGCAGAAGACGACCCATATATTCGCATATCGGAAGAGGCCATTCACTACCTAGTCGAGGCCGCAGTTCCAGGTGCATTTCTTGTCGACATAATTCCAGCAATGAAGTACATTCCCGAGTGGATGCCTTTCGCCCACTTTCAGCGCTTCGCAAAAACTAGTCGTGGCCACATTGAGCGGATGCGCCAGAAGCCATTTGAAGAGGCCAAACACAATGTAAGGTTTCCAGTGTTGCGTATCAGGGTCTTTCAGCTAATCCTAGATTTCTAGGCATCTACTACGTCATTCGTTAGGGAGCGCCTGGAGGAAATGGACCCAACTACTGGCATCAACGTCAAGGCATACGAAGAGGTCGTCATGAACACGGCATCTGCCATGTTTGTTGGAGGGTTCGACACAGTAAGCACCAAGTCACCTACCTGCCAGCTCCAAAGTAATGTAACCCAATCTCTAGATCATAGCCGCACTCTGTGGATTTTTATTCGCCATGATGACTCACCCTGAGGTCCAAAGGAGAGCCCAATCCGAACTTGACGCCGCCATACCGCCAGGTCAACTGCCCACCTTCGCAGATCGAGAGTCGCTCCCGTATATTACGGCGATGGTCAAGGAAGTGCTTCGGTGGAAGCCTATCACGCCTATGGGTATGTCCTTGGGCAGCATCTCGTTAAGCCGATGCCTTTGACCGTTTGTTTATCTTTGCAGCTGCTGCCCATGTCCTTGATGTGGATGACAACTATAAAGGGTACCACCTCCCAGCGGGCTCGTTGGTGATTGGGAATGCGTGGTGCGTTTACTTCTGGTCCTCTCGTTTGTAACAGGCGGAACCAAACCGAATGGTCCAGGGCGATCCTTAACGACGAGAAGATATATCCCGATCCTTCGGAGTTTAAGCCGGAGAGATTCCTCGACTCGAAAGAGGACGGGAAAGAGCCGTGTCCTGACCCATGGATCGCATTCGGTTTCGGGAGAAGGTTCGATTTCTGCTCACCCTCACGCCCACCTCAGATCCCATCTGACCTCGAGTAACGTTAGGATATGTCCCGGGAGGTTCATGGCACTCGACTCGTTGTGGATAGCCTTTGCGTGCATTCTGACTGCATTCCAAATCTCCAAGCCGACGGACTCGGAAGGCGATGTCATTGAGCCAGCCTATGAGCCAGCATCATCAGCTTTAGTCTTGTGGGTGTCGCTCATTCATCACGTCGGTGTTTTTTTKGTTTCAAAAAAAAAACTGACCCTTTCATTGGTCGTAGCATGCCGTTACCTTTCAAGTGCTCAATCACACCTCGTAACTCGAAACTAAGGGAACTTTTCAATTCGTCGTTGTTCGATCCGGAGAGTTAGGAACGTAGATCAATCATTGTGATTGTGGGGTGTCGCAAAGTATATGCAGGTGTACAACAATGACATATGTACCCGAGGGTATGAATGGATAGAATATATATCTAACAGCAGAACGGAAGTTCGTAGAGATTGTCTGAAGTTGGTTCCCAATAGTATTAGTGAACTAAAAGTTCGAAAGTCCCAAAGCTAGCAAGCCATCTGAGATAGAAAATGCGAAAATCACGAATCATGAAGGACATCAGTTATGCTCCACAGGCGTCTACATGCTATTTAGATTGTGTAGCGGAAGAACTGATTGATAGACGAAAAGATGGATTAGCGTTCTGTTCAAATCATGATGAAGATGGAAGAGTATGCTTACGCTTGCGTAGTCACCCTTTTCGCGTTCAGCTGTCTTCATGTCTTCAGTATACTGATCGAGGCTTGTGAGACCACGGGCTTTCATCTCAGCCTCCCTTCGGTCATTCTCCCGTTTGAGGTGGATATGCATGAAGAGGCACAAGAAGAAGCTCATAGTAACAGTGCCGATCAGGAGGCCGTGACCCTGGAAGTACCGCGGTGCGTCGGTGGAGCGGTAGACGAAGCCTGCGATGACACCTCCGAGATTCCCGAAGCCTGCCCGGAAGAGTTAGTTCCATGAGATGATAGATCCCTGATGCATGGTAAAAATTGCCACTGACCGACGTGCATAGCAATACCGACAGCTCGCTTGGTAGATCCACCGATGTTGTTTCCATTCCAGGCGACACCCATGGGTACGTTAGGGTAGATCCTAATTATATCACTGAGTGAGCGAGGCCAAAACGATGGAAGGATGTATGGAGGCATACCCGCAAACGGCGAAGAAGGTGCCAACGTATTGGACAGCAGCGATATGGGTGGAGATCAGCATAACGAAGCCAATGATTGCGACAAGGCAGAAGCCCATCATGAAAGTACCACGCTTTTGGGCACGATCAGCGAAGTATCCACCAGCAATAGTAGCAATGCAGCCGGCAACGTAGGGAGGGACGCTCATGAGTTGAGACTTCTCGTTGGTGTAGCCCATGTTCTTGACGATGGTGGGGAGGAAGAGCGAAATAGAATATAAAGGAGTGTAGATTCCTAATGTGCAGCGTCGAGAATTATGTGAGACGCAAAGTAATGATGTTTGGAAGGCTACCCACCGATAGTGATAAGCATGTGAACGTAGATTTTCCAGTCCTTCAATGCGGCCTTGACATACTTAGTGTCGTACTCGTCGGCAAGCGAGGTGCGATCCTCCTTCAAACGGGCTTTGACCTCGGCCTTCTCCTCCTCGGTCAAGAAGCGAGCTCTACCGAGGGATTTGTATCAGTCGAGGATTCATTTCACTATGAAGTATGCACGTACGTCTCCGGCTTGTCGTGGATGATGAACTTCGCGAAGACTGCAACAACGATGGTCGCAAGCCCTTCGATGATGAAAATCCACGCCCATCCTGGTCGACCACCCTTGCCCCTGAGCTCAGAGAGCCCTCGAGCAAGAAGACCACCGAATGCTCCTGCCAGAGTAGCAGCAGAGAAGAAGATTGCCATGCGGAAACCACACTCGTGGCGTCTGTACCATTGAGTGATGTACCAGGTAACTCCGGGGAAAAGGCCACCCTCAGCAAACCCAAGGAACATTCTCGCTACGAGCAGTCCGGGGAATGTTGTGACGACTCCCATGAGAGTCATACCTAGAGAAAACACAAATTAGTTGAAATGAAAACTCTATTGGGCGGGAAGCGACATACAGATACCCCAGGCAATCATGATAATACTGAGCCATAGAGATGGGCTTGTTCGCTTCATCATGATATTGCTCGGGATTTCGGCAGCAACATAGAATGGGAAGAACACAGCGAGGGCAATCTGTGGGAGTGAAAGATGGGGGGTCAACAGTCGCTCAGTATTCAATCGAAAAAATGTACAAACGTTGTAGTCGAGGCCCTTCATGCCCAAGTCCGCCTCAAGGCCAGCCAATCGAGCATTTCCAATGTTGGTGCGATCGAGGAATGACAGACTGTAGCGGTACATTAGCGATGGATGAGTTCCATAGAAAGAGGTTTACTTACAGGTAGAGAAGCGCAAGGAAAGGAACGAGATTCCAGTCCATTTTCCTCAGGAGGCGCTTCGTCTCAGCCGCAGTAAATTTAGAGCCTGCTTCGAGCGAATCCAAGCGCTGCGGTTTTTCAAGGACCGACTGCGACGCCGAGCCCACCTCGACGGTGAGTTTCTCCTTGCTGATAGACATCGTTGAAAACAAGGAGAGCCAACGAATAGAACGAGCCTGGGGATAGCCTCACTGCAACGACAGTGGATGACGAAGGAGAGAAGGAAGGAAAAAACTCGTTTTAAGGTGGGGCGAAGTGTACGTACAGATCTCAGAGAAGCCCGGACTTATAAAGGCTAGTCAGGATGTTTGCCTGGAAAAGTCATCTCGCCTCGTTACCCTGCCTGCCGTCAAGCAATCACGACAGCCTCCCCATTCGGGTAAGCTCTTGCCAGCAATCAGCATTTTTGCACGGTCTCTTCGGGATCTGCTGAAGCCAGATATTTGGATATATTGAGCATAAAATACAAACAGAATACACACCTTCAACACGACCCCTCTCCTGGCGCAATTGAAATATTGGGACATATTACACCTCCAAGCCCGAGCCTCGTCCATTGAGGGTTACACTCTCCACTCGTGTCTGCGCTATTTCGGGACCAATGTGACCTCGTGGGTTTCAGAGGCGTTCAAACCGAAGATTACGGATGATAAATTGCCAGAGATGGTAATAAATCGTCGATGCACTTCATTCATACTCTTTGTTGGGATGTTTGGAACGTAATACATTCATGAGCCTCGAGTTGACGGGTTCCATGATGTGGTCACCGAATCATCTAAAAATAGAGCAACGCCCACTGATAGCATAGGTTTCCTAGGTTGATGCTCCAATACTGCGTATGTGACGGTGGGTGACGAACTGCAAAGAGTCTTGAGTCAATATCCTTCACCGTTGTCATCGCACGTACTAGAGTATCAAACAAGCAGCCACAACCAATAGGACTTTGATGCTTGTAAGTCTGAAGTGCTGGAAAACAGCTCCGCACTTGACACTGTGAGAATCTCGATCAATTCAAATGTATTTTTAGCGTCGGAGCGCTGTGCCATGGGCGCGATGCATTCATGCTTTCCGTGGTCTACTGAATTGAAGTTCAATAAGATAGCCCTGAACTTGAACAACAAACCCATGCCGGCATAAAGTAACGGTTCAGCTCACCGCGTTCAAAAGCCTCGCAGTCGAAGTAATACCCTGAAGAAAAACTGGTTGCACACATGCACACATGAGGGTCGAACTTGATTGTTGTACATCATTACATCTCTACATCTCTGGAAGGCAGATGGTTCTGAAAGAAAATGATCCAAAGTTTAGAGGCTAAAAAAAAGATTACAAACACACACCGCCCAAGAAGCTAACACCGCGTTCATTGTGTCCCTACGGAGTGTCGTAGAGACCATTCGTTCCTGAAATCACCGTCTACCGCCACAAACGAGATAATCAAACCTCTCTCTCGATGGGAGGCTCGCGATCACGATGTTTGAACTGCCCCAAGACCCGATCCCCAATCTTCCCCACCTTACCCTCCACTCCCCGCCCGATCCACGCCACATTCCTTGCGGCCCTCCACTGCATCAGCCCACGGTGCTTCCTGCCCAGTTCGCCTTGCGCTTTCCGGAAGTCCTTGAATGCTCCCTTCGGCTCCTTCGTCACTCTGAACTCAGGCGCCTTGGTAGTGTCGGCCCTCTCGTCCTCTGAACCACTCCATTCCGAAGGGCTGGACGAATCAGAGTACTCAACATCTTCCTGAGGGAAAGCATCCTGCGAAATATGCTCTGCACCCTCCGCACAATCCAACACCTCCATCACGTCCGCCATATTCCGATCCTTTTGAGCGGTAGCATGGTGATACCCACTCAAACCCGACCAAAACCTAAGCGTCAATTGGACATGGCCCAAATCCTCCTTCACCTCAATCGTCGCATTCGATCGCGCGCGGGCCAAACTCCCGTTCTCGTCCCTACAAATAGGAAGTGAAACGGAGACCTCCTCGTCGTCGGGTATGTCCTTGAACCATAGGGTGCAATAGGCTGGAGTAACGTCCGGACCTACAGTGGCCTTGCGGAACTGCAATAATAGACCGGACGCGTACCGCTTCTTCACAGCTAACCGAACAGGGCGCCCCGGGCGCTCAACCCATCCTCCCTCGTGTTGCACTTTCATTTTCCCTTTACTGGATTTGGTCCGAAACACGAGCGAACACGATGCGATATCAGCTGGGACAGGTCCCTTTGTTGTGACTGGGGAGCTGATTTCCAGCGTCCCGACGTCCCAGCCAAGGAGCCGTTTAGGAAGGTGGAGCTGGATGCTCCTGAATATCAGCGCGAGGCGCATACGACCGTGTCCAACACCGCCGGTAATGGGGAGGGACCCTGTCCATTGAGATCGGTGCTTGAGGACTTCGTGCAGCGGAAGTATAACTATGCCGAGAAGTGGGTCCGTTTCGTGGAAGCGGTTGTCCCGTACAGCGATTATAACGGTCGTATTCCTCCAATTCCTAATGAACTTCTCGGTTCCCGCGTCGAACTACTTCAAAGTGAGCAAACAAGCTATACTAAGCGAAATGAAATGAACGGGAGAACGCACATAAGGATTGTTACTTTTCATTTTAACCCGAGTCTTGTAGAGCCGCTGATGGTTTATGATAATCGTGCAATAAGCACTGGGGAGGTCATCCGAATCGTCCTCTTCTGCATCCGTCTTGACCTCGCCCGCCTTCTGAACCTCCAATCCTGAGATCTGTTCAATCCTAATGGAGAGGATACCGCTAGGCCAATCATTCGTAGGGGCCGATGCAGAGATGATTTCGTCGCCCTTTTCCTTCAAGTCTTCCTTCTTCTGCTGATCGACTTCGGCCTTCTTCTCATCGCCAGCAGCCATCGCCTCCCTCAACTTTTCCTCCGACTCTCGCTCAATATCGGCCTTGACTTCGTTGTAATCCTTGTGCTTCTTAACGAGGTGCTGCTCGAGCGTGGTCTTCTCGAAATACCCCAGCTCCCAGATGACTTTACCCTCGGCGGGTTCGCCTCGATCCGTCATAATCCCATCCTCTCGTCGCGTGAAACGGTTATGAGTCGCAGGGTCAGAGATGATGTCTTTGAGTGGTACTTCAACGTTGCCGTGCAAGTCGTCGACCGTGAAGCGATCTATCTATAGGTGAGCACAATGTCAATTTCTCATGCAAGGTGCACTCACCTGAGTCCCAGAGCTGGAGCCTCAGACCTTCTTCGGCGTTGAGCTCGGAAGGTCTAACAAGCAAGGCAGTAGTCTCTTCCCAGACAGGTTCACCCTCCTTTGGGATAACTCTGCAGCACCGGTGGTGAGAATCTACATCCCTACGCGCGAACAGAACGCTTACCTCGTCGACCACAGCGGCTTCCCCCACTTACTCCAGCCCACAGTAACATACATATCCGCACCCTTTCCCATCGGATTCTTGACCACACTCTTCGGCCTGTCAACTCCCAGATCGTACGCCCTGCGAATGGTAACGATAATCACTCCGACAGCATCGGTGTCCATCTTCGGCTGGCCAGCCAGCATTGCCTTAAGGTCCAAGTTGATGCTTCTCGGAGCGACATATTCCGTCACCGTCGCGTCGATCGCGCTCTGAATCCAACTCGACAACCCAGGAACATCCATTACGTTCAGAAAATTCTTGGCGAGGGGCGTGCACTCGAGCGAAAGCTTCGGCTTGCCCAGTAACGTCAACGTCATCACCGAGAGGAAGGGCGGGTTGGGCGTGAGCTGGATACGCATACGTGCAGTGGTGAGGAGACCTTGGAGCTCGACCCAGGCGGGGAGCACAATGCCTCCTGCAAGCCAGAACTGCATGAGGACGTGGGCGTTGGCCTGCCGGCTGCGTAGCCCTTTGCCGGTGGTTTGCCTGGCGCGGTAGGCGATGGACACCTCCATGTTGATGAAGTCGCCTTCTTCTGCTTGCATTCCGTCCACCTCTTGCGCTGCCGCTCCCGCGTCGAGCCATCGAATACCGAGAATCCGGATAGGTTCGGAGCCTTGGCCTATGTCGGCGACTCGAACACCAGAGACGAATTTGGGGAGGGTGGCTTGGAGAGAGTCTTCGACGATGTCGGAGATGGCGACGAAGAGCGCTGGGTTGATGATGGGCCAGAGTGATTTGAGAAACGAGTTCAGCCAAGCGACTGTCTCCGGACTATCTGACTTTCCGTCGTGCTCGAAAATTCGGCGAATGTCCTCGCGCTACAGCCCTTGCTTAGATAGATGAAATGCAAAGAAAGTAACCACATACGTCGTTGCCTTGGAAATGGGGCACAGATCGTGCCGGCCGCTGAAAGAGTCTGAGAGCAAGAGATGCTGCTCCGACGCACACCGTCAAGATGGCGCAGCCGGTGACCACGGCGACCAAGTCGATGAGACCCCAAGATCCATGCCTCCTTCCAACGATGGTGTTGAACACCCAATAGAGAATTATCCCTCCAAAGGCACCAGCACCTGCTGCTGCGCTCGCCACAATGGCTGTCTGAACCCGCGCACGACGCTGGTCTCCCAACGGATCCTCCCACCAGTTGTTGTGAGTCAACTCATGAATGAGGGCTTCCATTTGGCTGTGCCTGCGGTCAGAGACCTCGGCGTCGTTACGATGCATTGCAGCCTCCCTCTCCTGCTTGTCCGTCGGTGGCGGTGGAATTTGTTCCAGCTCGAGTTTCGAAGCATCGTGGATGGTGATTGGAAGGTGGGTAATGGGGTCCGTCACTGTTCGTTCGTTCCCTCCTTCCGCGACCTCGCTCTCGAATTTGTACTTGGTTGCTGTCGACATGGCGGTTAGAGAAAGATGCGCAATTTCCTAGACACAAAACGACTATAAATTGACGTCAGATATTCCCTTACTCCACGACAAGAAGCGGGCTCTTTACTCACTGTATCCATGATCGAGCGACAGACCCAAGATTCTTGGGCTTCAGAAGGGTGAGGGCATAGCTCCACCCAGAAGCAGCAATGACTTCAACTGTACGGAATCCAAATTCCTGTTCAAAGTGCATTCCGACTTTGGCTCACCCATAGGCCCATCTGCGAAGATTTTTCTTCTAGCATCGTGTACGACAGCTGATAGGGTTGGCCAATTCCCTGGTCCATGACCAGCGGCCCTATTCCTGTATTACTGAGTGCCCAGTTTGCCCGATACGAAACGACTGGATATTGACGTCAGACATACGTCGCTCCATGACATACGTGACAACTTGAATTGCGGACTCACTATGTCTTCTTGATCGCACAGCTGCAAGTCTTTTGCTCCAATATTCCAAGGACTCCGTATAATTTGGCTTTAACAAGGCGCTCGGGTTGTCGGTGATGGATGAAGACGGTGAGCACCAGGGGGGTGCCAGGTTAGCAAGCGACGTATGACAACTTCCCATGGCACCTGCACAAAACATCTTGTGGGGTCCTCACGGCTCCGGCTCGGCAATCTTTACCGAGTTGTCGACTCGCTCTGCCTCGATAATCGCCAACTACACTCGAACTACACATTTGCCTTTGGGCAACTCCGCTTCTTTGGTAGTAAGTGTGCACTAACAGTGGAGGCAGACCTGTCCCGCTTCAAATACTCCTTCATCCGACCTATATCATCTCTCAGGAAGGTTGTTTTGGCTTCGATAGAATTGATGGCCGAATGATATCATCACTGGCATTCTTCTTATGGCTAGGGACCCCGAAACCAAAACGTTCACCTGCCTTTTGGGGTTGCGTGGGTCGCCATGCTCGGAATGCTAGCCTGGCAGCCCCTCGGTGAGCACTGAACGCGGCGCGGCGCAGTCGCATCAATGCTTTGCCTTTGTTTGGAAGTAAGTATGATGGGGACATAGGGGGACATATGAAAGGAATTGAAAGGGCTTTCAAAGGGCTTTGCCACTCCCACCTTTTACACCACCGAAACCAATGGAATCGAAACAAGGAACTCAACAGCGTCTTCCAGTCGCTATACCGGAGCTACAGGAGCGTGTCGCATCGCTTCGACTCTCCATCCAGAACGACGAAAACACCATTCGCACCATTCAAATCGAAGGTGGTCCGGGAGGTGAACAGCTTCCACCCAACCAGCAGGAACGGGTGCTGCAGTTTCAGGGTGCCATAGACACGAAGAAATTTCTCTTGCTCGAGCTTCTGAACGCACTGAACGCGCAACCTGAAAGCCCGTGAGTTCGCAATGCCATACCAATGTTACGTTACCTTTCGATCGGGTCTCTAATTATGTTGCGCCCTTATTTTAGACGTCCTTAACAGGCATGGGCGTCAGAAATGACGATGACTGACAAGTATCAGTGGTGGTTCTTTTTGGAGACTGTCTCGGAATGGGGTGGGAGGTTCTCGATAACCTATCTCTTTATTAGTAGTTGACAGAGGACCGACCCAGCAAAGAAAACGCTAATGGTAGCTAGGGTTTTAATTCTATTCAAGCTTCGATATGTGGCTACATTTATAATTTTGTCCTACTTCGTACAAAAACTTTTGGTACGTCGATGAAGCAATGCGGCCACGATAAGAGGTTTGAATTGGACGTGAAAGGAAGATTGGATTTTTACAGCCCGCAGCAGAGGACATTTGTGAGTTGATCTAAGTACGCGAATGAGAATAGAGCTCTAATTATCTATGGAGAAGAGGGCATAAAGTGGGTAGTGAATCCCGAGTGGCCATGGGGAGAAGCTGAGAGAGAGAACGAATTACAGCCGTTTTGAATAGGAATAGTTTATTATAAGAAAGCGATCTTCGATCCTCCTGAGGGCAAGGGTACCGGCGCTCCTCAGTTTTCATCGGAAATGATATGTTGCAAGGTCACCCAAGAAGGCAGTACCGAGACGCTCTCTTCGTAGAACGTCTTCACGACTTCTGATGATTCGCAAGTAGGTGCGCCACGAGCGCTACGACTTGCCTGAAAGATCCAGTCACCCTTGCGAAGTCGCGGGCAGTGCTCCAGATGAGCGCTTGTAACAACAGTTGTACTGAGAGTGATAGTCTTCTTTACCCGAAGTGCAATTTCCAGAGCGTCGACGATGACGGTTGCACGAAGTGGCAACCGACCGTCGGATGGAGCATAGGGCTTAAGGAAGCCCATCGTAACGGGCGGGATGACGACCGATGCAACAGGTTTAGATCCTAAGAAATAAAATCCTCAGAACTGCCTTGGTCTCAGGAGAAAGATCGGGAACCTACCAATGAGCAACATGGCAGTGAAGGCTGATGGCATTCCGGAGTCATCAGACTCAGCAGGAATTCGGTGCCGCGTCTTGGAGCGCTCAACGGGAGTACACTTGATCATGTACTTGAAGATACCATTCATCGAATTCCCTGGTTGAAACGTGGTGCCACTCGGAACCTTGACCCACCCAGATCGACGAAGAACAAGACTGTCCGAATCGAAAGGATTAAGGCTACTAGGATACCCAAAGTCGGAGATCTCTTGATCAGACGAGGCTTTTAAATCAGCCAACAGGCTACTGATGGCGGAATATGCGCCTTCTACGTCCAGTGTAGGGTTCATCATCTTCAAATCGAAGCGGAAGAAGTGAATTGGGATGCGGGCGATGGGATGAAAGAGAGAGGTGCTAAGAGCCCGAGCGGTGCAGAGAGGTTATATACTCGAGCCTCTGTTGTTAAGGCACACTATTACAGCAGTGCAATGCATCTCCCATTGTTCGTTGTTTCTGTCAACTCAGCGCTTCCACAGCTCCACTAGCACCTTGACGAAAGGGGCAGCCTGTAAGGTCGGGAAGGAATTGTGCAGAAAGCCCTAGAACAGCAGATCAAGCAATGTGCGCATCATGTAGACTCATTGAGTGGTCAGGCACTCTGGATTTACAGCAGCATCTCTCCAGAAAGACCCGGACTCGTCCATGATGAACCAATGCTAAGCGCTCGGCCAAGTTCGGCGCCGGCAACTGAGCGCCTCGACGATATGTGGCAAATAAAGCTCCGACCAAGTCCGACACCAAACAGGGACAGACAACCCAATCGCGTCACATCGCTTTGAACCTCAACTTTATCCAACATTCATGCCGGCCTTCGTCACATCTGCCTGAGGAATTGTGTGAGAATGCTCCATATACGAGAGTTAGAAGGCCCCAATTACGTTTTCGAAAGGCTTCGGGATGGGTAAGTGAATGATTACGGTGGATCTTGTTTCTGTCTTGAGCTAATTTCACGGCCCCTGCCAGGGCTTGTCAATTAGGCCATTCGACATTGGAGCTATCATGCGTATGATCAACCAAATCTAGAGAAATTTTGAAATCTCCGGGTCGATAACCTGCATTCTGGTCAGACCACACCGGCTGCGAATCGGCGAGTCAACTAATGTTGACTCGGAAATCTATATTGGACAAAAGTGTGCTCATAGCAGAACCGAAATCAAGTCTCAGTAGGCTGAGTCTGCCTTACAAGGTCGTTACCAGGTGAGAAAATCCTACCGTCAAACATAGGCTTCGGTTTGACTCGGGATCTACAGCGTTCTGTTACCGCGAATGAGATCATCGCCTGCCATCACGCTTCTCTTTCTCATGGAGACAGGCTCTCAAGAGCCCCACATTTCGAGCTTCAGCTCAGATGAGCCAGTGGAAGCGTGGAAGTGACTCGGATTAAGCCTTGCCAACCATGTCTTTGTGCTTTTGCTACAGTGAAGATGACCCTCGGAATCTCCGTCCGGAAAAGTGCTCTCCTCTTGGCCGTCACAGCTCTTGAGTGGCAGGGTAGGCAGGCGGGCAGGAGCATCACGATCAATGCGATGCCTGTCACTGCAATGACTTCCTTCGAAAGCCAGCTATATACAGTAGCTCTATCGACCAAGCTCGAAAGGTTTTTCCCACCCTATCGCCAGACACCACCGTACACCACGTTGGCAACGCTACAGCTGCGAATGGTAGACTTTGGGCTAACCCAATGTCCAGTGTCAGGTCAACGAGTGCGTAGAGCAAAGACATTCGTAGCCACACGAGCTAACCTATCGCGTAGAAGACTCTCGTGCCATAAACGCCTTCATCGCATTGCAACTCATTGGGGCTTGTGGACTGCTTATCACGGTCGCTACCGCTGCTTTCTGTAAACATATCAAACGCTGGCCGACTTGGTATAGCTTCTGTATATCATGGATCCTCTCTTCCCTGTCATTTTCGCTCCTTACGATTGCCGGACAACAATTTCAATCTTCCCCTGACACGGCCCTATGCCTCATCCAAGCTGCTGCCATCTACGCTGCTCCGCCTCTGTGAGTTGCTCTCCCCAATGAAATTCCAGCGAGTACTGATGTGGACGGGTCTTGCTGCAGGACAACCTGCACAACACTATCACTTGCAATTAACGTCTGTTTATATTTACCAAGAATGCCACTAGCCCACTGATCAAACACCAGATCCTCTTGAGACTACGGTTCGCCAAGTCTGATTCAACAGTCGACTCCGCGAAAGTGACCAGATTTGTCGTCAGTCCTTCTTCCATCTCTTCGCGAATCGCATTTTAAAGGAACAGCAGCTGTTGCTGGCTCCGTACTGTGTATGGGCAGTGGTACTGATCGGGTTTTCCTTGGTAAGCGTTACTTCATCAATATCAATGCCTCAACGATTCACGGTGGCGATACCCAGTTCGCTGTACATAATCTGCAAACGGTCGTGGTAGCTGAAACTGGAACGTATTGCAATTGTACTGATCCAGTTTGGTATGTATCATCCTCAGCCCTCATCATGATTTAAACCGTTGATGCCACTTCTCGATAGGGTACAAATGTCGTTTTCAGTCGTTATTATAGTTTCCGTTGCAATTGTGCATATCCAAGGTATATACCCTGGCTAGAATATCAAGCACCCGGTCTTATACATTAATTTCAGCGTACCTGGGCTTTTTCATCTACCGCAATAGAGACATATGTCTCGACAACAAGCATGTATTCGCTACGGCTATACGCGCAATCATCTTCACTTCCTTAGGCATTCTTTCACTCAGGTATGTCAATTCGGATGCCCTGACTTAAATACCCTGACCCCTCTACTCAGTATAGCACTCGTGTACTCGTCTCGCCCAACGCACGAACTGGGGTTCGATCTTGTTCTGTCGACATGTGCGTCACAATGCCCTCTCCTTTCATCCTCAGTCGACTAAGCTCAGTATCGCGATTCCAGTTCCTATTTTAGCGCTATTTATTTTTGGTACTCAACCGGTAAGCAATTTTCCTTTCCAGTCGACAGATCCGTCGTAACATTCCTTGGCAGGACCTTTTGGAAGTATGGACTTTCTGGAGATCCAGACCTTCGTACGCCCCTTTGAAAAATATAAACTAGCCCGCTGTTCGCTTCACTTTCTATGCATTCTACCCCTGGGACTCAGTTGGTTCCTGAGAGCTCGATTCCGTGCTATTTTTGCCAGCATTGTAATACGCTCGTTAATACACGAGGCACACGATTCAACGTCTGGGCCATAGGTAAATCAAAATAGCCGGTTCCTTTGATTTCGGGCCTGCAGGCCAGTGTCCATTCTATGACCTCGTTTCAGATAGCGATATGGCCCTTGAGCACTATTCAGAGTTTAACGCTTCGGGGCTCCGACGACGAGAAGGACAATCGAGTTTGAATCGGCTATTTGCACGTTCGGCCAGAAACACCACTCGGAACCTCACAAGGCACACAGTGGAGCGCTTATGTCGGTACCGAAAGATTCTGCAAATGGCGATCACCAACGCCACCGGTACTAAGCAAGGGAGCAATCTCCCAGCACCGATGGATGAAAGGATCAGGCAAAGGTGATAAGGAAAGGAGTTGCTGCCTATTATAGCCTGCCATGATCCGCGAAAGCTGCGCTGCGCACTTCCGCTCCGTTTCAGAGGAGCTGAAACGGTGGTGCATTAATTTTTGACAAATATTGCGCCGCCACCAAATTCCCTTTCCATTCTTTATTCTCTCCTACTTATACTTACGAATCGAGCGGGTTCGAATGTTTTGCCCGCGATTGCCTTGTTAACAGCCCGTTCGTGTTCACCCCAGCTTACAATGGCACTTCACGGTAGCCTGGGTGCCCGTAAGCACTTTTCTTATCGCTAGTCGCTTTCTGACGTTAAAGCTGGTTCCAGGTTCCGACAATGCCAACGCACTGGATGCGTATGCCACGGCCTTTATCGTTTTCCAGATGATTGGGCTATGCGGGTGTACGCTAATGCTCTTCACCTCCCTGTTGGGTCGAGATGTCGTGCGCCATATTACGTGGTTCAGCTTCGTGTTTTCCTTCTTGGTTTCCACGACCTCGTATTGCCTTCTGTTTTTCGCTGGCCAGCTTTTCAATCGGACCCCACCGTACCCCCTTTGTCTCACTCAAGCCGCGTTGATTTACGCTGTCCCGTCATTGTGAGTTGTCTCACCTTTACTCTGATGCTTGCGTTGACTAGGCTTGACCAGGAATGCGGGAACCACGTTGGCCCTGGTGGGACAGGTGCGTCGAAACCAGGAACGGCAGTGGAATGTCCTGGCTGAGGCTCGCCACTGGATCTAGCTGTACTTCAACGTCCATAACCAAATGGCGGAGCATAGGCATAGGGCTCAGAAGTTTTGGTCAACCTTGGTACGTTGTTCGCTCTCAGACTCGATGCGTGGCGTGAGCTTATGAGTTTGGTAACAGCTCCTTGTTTTCCCGTACTGTTATTTCTGGGCTATGGTCATTGCTTGTCTGGTGGTGAGTGCCTGTTTTGATGCAAGATGAACGGTAGACGTCTGGAAAAACCCTCTCGTTAACGTTACGCACAGATCGGCTCCACTCATCGAACGGCCGTCCTGGGGCCTTTCTTTGGAGGAAGCTACTGCTTTTTGGGGGTACCAGCTCCGTGAGTTAGAGCTATTGACATGTTCGAAGTTCTCAGCGCTCACCTCTTCGGCATCTCAAGGGCGAAAATCTCAGCAATTACGGTTGCTGTCCTTCTCCTCCCAACCATTGCTCTGGAAGGTGTGCATAATTCCTGACGTCTCTGCTGTTGGGCTGAATGCTTAGCGTATTGCACTATTCCAGTTAGCATCGGCCGAATGCTGCATAAGAATTGGCTGGTCTTGAGACACCAAAACCATTTTCCTCTTAACACCGTTATACGAATCTTGGTGTTTACTGCGGTCGGTATATTAGTGATTGGGTGAGTTTCGTTTGACTGGGTTTTTTTNCTCGAACGTCACTCATTTCTGCCCGTTCAGTCTAGGTGTCGTGTTTGCTATTATGCAACTGCCGGATCCCAGACTCAATATCATTATTGCCATAGGTAAGTTTGATCGTTCGCCCCTCTCCCTAGCGCTGACCAGATTAATCGTACTTTTTATTCAGTACCAGTGGCAGCGGTTTTGATTTTTGGTACACAACCCGTGAGTCTCGCTTCACCCAACCACGGCATATGGCCTGAGCTGATCCCCAATCCCACAACTTCAGGACCTTTTGAGGGTTTGGACCTCCTGCGGATGGAAACCTACAGCATCCATGACAACGAGTCGGCCGCGTGTGCATGACCTTAACTCCAGAACTAGGCTCGTAGCTCTAGCACCTAAGGCACCTCAGCTCCCCGATTTCCATGATGTGCCGGTGTATGATGGCTCGTCGAATATCAAGGTACGGCTTCTCTGGAGTTATAAGTTCTACCGAGACACCGATCCTGATTCTCTCTTAGCCACCTACGCTTTCAGGCCCTCCTCAGATGTGGACAATACGACCTGAGAGAAAAANCGCCGCCTTCCGACTTTTAGATGTATCGTATGGCCCGCAGACCTTATAAGTTTAGATGCCACCCATGCTCAATGTCTGCGTATGATTGCTGATCTCGACCTGACACTCCTTGGGAAGCAACGTTCTGGCCTAGGCCTACTATCTGCATCACTACCCCATGCGTTGTGCTCTTATTCGAAGAGGTTTTCCTCGTGACACAAGTACATTATTGTTCCTCATTAGTCGATTTGCACTGTAGCCCATAATTAGCGTTCCATTCCAATCTGACCTCTACATACCCACCTTTTCAAAGTTACTTCTGTCAACATCACCCACGCGGATGGTAGCGGAGGGGCATCACCTGAACACTCGGGAATTTCCCTTCTCCCGGTCCTTTTGATTTCTCGAGGATCAGCACCCGCGACGCAATCATGGAACTCAGGGCTCAGACCACTCGACTGGACACATAAGCCCTTCTTTCCTTTATAACTCGCTCACTCTTATTTCACTTCCCATCCCCCACGCTTGTTGACCAAGACTACATGTTTTGCCCCAGGCGGCATCACTCAAAGATTGTCGGTCTCCATTGCAGGTCATGATAGCGCTTCATGGTGGTCTCGATGCCCGTGAGTCGCCTCCAAACCTCCACGAAAAGTTATTAATAACGTCTAAACAGGCTCCAATCCTATTTATGAGGTTGGATTGGAGCCATATATCATGGTCTTTGTCGGACTTCAGCTATTTGGACTATGCGGATGCACCTTGATGCTACTCACCACTTTACTTGGTCGTGACGTTCCGCGACATGCAACCTGGTTCAGCTTTGTATTCTCCTGGATGGTATCGACGACGTCGTATTGCCTCCTCTTTTTTTCTGGCCACCTTAATTCTCCAAGACCCCCATACGCTCTTTGCCTTACTCAAGCTGCCTTGATATATGCCGCCCCACCGCTGTGAGTCGTTTTGCTTCTTGCCCAAACCTTACGCTGACAATATGTGTAGAACAGCTGGGACGACTGTCGCTCTCGTGGCTCAAGTGCGTTAATGCGTGAATATTGAGTAACCGATTGGTCAAACTCACAGCGTCCAGTAGATATATTTTAATGTCCGTTTCATCATGACGGATTCCAATAGTCGAGGCCAGAGGCTTTGGTCGACTTTTGTAAGTTCCGGTCTACTACACCGGCAGCCCTCACTCACTTCAAAAAGCTTTTATCCTTTCCTTACGCATTCCACACAGTCATGGCAATCGCATGCCTGCTTGTAAGCAACCATCTTCAGTATATAAATCCGAGCAGGTGCTTGAACGTATTCTTATTCCCTAGATTGGCCTCCAGAATCCAGAGACGGTGCAAAGATCCTCCAATGGGACATACTGTAATTTTGTACAACGTCTTCCGTAAGTAAACTTAGCCGTTTTTTCTCGACGACTAACGAACCGCCCCAGATCCCGAGTCTCCTCAATCGCAGTCGCAACCCTCATGGTTCCGACCATCGTACTGGAAGGTTCGATCAAAATTGGTAGCTTTCACGGATCTTCCAGCTGCTCACACCCACTTTCAGTTATCACAGCTCTGCAACTTCGCAAGAATTGGGCGATGCTAAGACACAGGGAATTGCCGATAGGTACCGTCCTGCGTGTGCTGGTTTTTACTCTGATTGGGATTTTATGTATCGGGTATCTCTCTCTCTCCTCAGATATACTCCTTAATAGTCTGACGCCTGTTTGAAGCTTGGGCATCGTTTTTGCCACCATGGGAGAGGAGAGAAATCCGGATTTTAACATCATTCTTGCGATAGGTGAGTGGAGCACCTCTTGCGGCCATCGCCGACACATTAAACTCCTCTTCATAGTTCCCGTCGCCGCTGTTATTACATTCGGCACTCAAAGTGTGAGTTTCTAATCTCCTACTCCATCTCGACGAAATTCTTATCTACCATCGGCGCAACAGGACCTTTTGAAAGCTTGGGTCTCTTGCAAATGGAAAGGGCCCCTGAGCTCGAGGCGAAATCCGACCGAGAATTCAAGAACTAGATTAGTCGTTTCCTCCGCCTCGACACACCCCTCCGCACCGCGATCCGATATGATTTACATGTACACTGGTTCATTTAAAAGTAATTGATATCCCATAGTATAAGCGCGTCGTCTCTGGTGATCCTGTCCCTGTAACGTTAAATAATCCCATATGTGTTCAGACGATCTCAGTAAATACTCCTCCGCCGACCAATGTTCCAACTGATAGGCCTTAACGAAGGTCTCTCCATGTGCCTCGTGCTGAGGACTATAGAGGAGACATTCTCCAAACTAATCGGGACTCGATACACTACACTCCCAAGTACAAGAAGGGACGCAACAAGCAAGAACACAAGATGAACAATTGGGAATGCTATACCCGAGAAAATGTAAAATGTCAGCATGATAAGCGGAAGCATGAACGCTGAAAGAGCGCAGAATTGGAGCTGTCTACCAAGGAAGAGGTAGAAGTTGACTTGGACCTGGCTCTCGGGTTCGTGCTTCAGGCGGCGCCACGACGCTGATAGGAATCCCCACAAGGAGAGACACAGGCACAACATGAGGAAAGAGAGCGAGAAGAACGAGAAGAGCATGGCGACGCTGAATGGAATGCGGTGTTTCTGGGGTCCGATGATCGAGTAGGCGAACGCCAGAACCGCAATAATAAATATAGCCTCCAATGCAGACTGAATACGCTCAGTCAGTGAAATCAAAAGCGAGTGACAAAAGAGGGGGAAAGACGGACCGTGGCCACCAGATCGGCATATTCCTGCATCGTACTAGACCCGGCAGAAAGGCTTTCACCACCCCCTCTTCCATCGATGCTCAGAGTCGGAGGTTCTGAAAATGATTTCATAGCTCGGCGTTAGAGATCCTTTTCTCTCGAACGGAATTATGATACGAAAGAGACGCACTTCCATGTGTTCGAAGCAAAGAGTTTTGCAGAGCCTGAAGATTGCTCATGTGCATGCTCAGAAATCGTGCTAAAGAATCGTTGTGTAGATCCAGGGGAGTTGGCCGCGTACTTCCGATCTCGAGGCGAGACAGACGTGGATCTTGATGGTAGACCGCGATGTTCCCGGATGAAGGAGGGGACACAACACTAACTGGATAATCGCAGAAAAGAGCTAGAATTTGGCTCCGTCATCGTGCTAGCAAAACAAACAGATACTCACTGTTATCCCTCTCATGCATGACACCAGAGAGATGCTTGCGGAACTTGAGAGGTTCGTTATGAAGTGAGTTCTGCAAATTCAATGTCCTCGCAACGTGTTGTGCTAGGAAATCGGACAGTTCGTGCTGTAGCTCTTGCACCTGTTCTTGGAACCGAGTGTTCACCTCCTGGGCTTTTGCAAAACGTCAGTTCTATCCGCCACTCCTCAGAGAGAGAACAGAAACGTACCAGCAGGGCCGGGGGATTGAATTTCCTCGGGTTCTTCGACAATCAGCCCGGACTCTCTTTCAGTGCGTTGCTCGAATCTTGGGTCAGGAGGAAGCTCCTTCTCGTTCTGTCGAGGAGACCCCTTCTCAACGTCGTCATCGACATGGGGATCCATAATGACGCGGTCTGTGAATGTGTGTGTAGCTATAGGTTGTGGGGAGTGGAAGAGGGAGCGAAAGAGAAGCACATCGTCAATGTGCCGGGGTCATTTGAGCATGTCTCCTCACCCCGTACACGTGCAGAATGTACTCCCGATGCTGCGATCCGCTGCACACGATCTGGATACACGCAGTTCCAATATACAGTGGCATTTAGATTACTGCATTAGCCGACAGGGGCACGATATATACAGGCATCATCTAGTATCGCATACATATAAAATTAGGACTGCGTACTACGGTGCAACAAGAAGACGTACAAATAACATTAAGCAATAATTTATCCAATTCCAATGAAATGGGGTCTGCCAATCAACCCTATTGAGTCGACTGTGGAGGTTGCAGCATCATCTTTCACCCGAACCTCGAACGGCCACGCCGACCGAGGTAGCAGAAACGAGCTTGAAAGGGACAAGATTGTGCTTCCTCTTACTCTTCTCCGCATGTTTCTTAAACTTCGCCTTGCACTTCTCACAAAACGTGCTGCCTCCCGTAGCCGACGTGCTAACAACACGCCGGCGGCAGGTCTTGTTATAGCATGGTTTCGACTGCGCCTGCGAAATGAATGGTCAGGAAATTGCTTGCTGGGGCACGAGGAAGCGGGCACGGTGCGGGGAAGTAAGCTCACATTGCCTTGGGGAGATCCGTGTCCTCCCCGCTCCGAAAGTCGAGATGACGACACCTCCGGAGCCCTCGTTTCATCAACATGAGGATCGTCCTCGTCCATGATACTGTCCAGTCCAGTCCGTTCCTGCTCCTGCTCCTGCGCATGGTCGAGGCATTGCTCCACCTCTGCCTCGGACTCGTGGGCACTGGATACAGCGGACACGAGTTCGGCGTCAACATCAGTGCCAACATGCGCTGACGGAACGGAGGTCGCGACTGCACTTGCACTCCCACTGGCGTCGGCGCCTGTACTAGGACCGGCACTGGCACTTTCGGGTGCATCCCCTGCCGCAGCCCTCTTCTCCTCCTCCGCCTTTAACCTCATCTTCTCCAACCAAGCAGGGTCAATCTTCCTCCTCTTCCTCTTCCCAGGCTACAAAGAAAAACGAACCAAAAAAAAAAGGTCATTAAATCATATTGCAACACAAGAACAGGCAGAAGAAACGCTCCACTCACCTCAGCACCAGCCGGTAGCTCCGGCGAGTCCGTCGTCCCATACCCAGGATGATAATAATTAAACAACGATTTCGGCTCCTTCTGTTTCTTCGATGGTCTAGGTTTCGGTGGTGGTGGCGGGGGTGCCGCTGCTGGTGGAGCCGATATCGACGTCGCCGCGGCCGTACCGGGAGCAAGACCATCAACAGGCGCAGATACAGTCCCACCACTCACAGTGTGGTATGAATGAACAAGAGAGGAGGGCGGAGGAGGCACGCCGAGCCCCGGAACGGGTGCAGAGGCTGCGTAGGGATAAGGTGGTGGGTAGTAGAATGCTGGTGCCGGAGGGATCGCCTGGCCTGCAGCCGACGAACCAGGGGCGACTCGGGGGGGTGAGGCGAAGGGACGAGGGCAGAATAAGGATAGGGTAGATGAGCAAGCGGGTACGGATAGGGGTGTACGGGCATATGAGGGGCAGGATGTGGAGGGGCCGAAATCGAAGAAGCCTCTCCTTTCCCTTTGGTCCCTTTCCCTTTTGCCTTACTGGTGCTGATCGATTCGGGCACGAGAGCAGATGGGTGCAATGGAGGGTACATCAGGCCATAGGCACTGGCGGTGGCATACTGTGCGTACTGGGCAGGGGGGAAAAGGTAATAGGGATGATAGGGATATAGAGAGGGTTGGGGAGGAAGAGGAGGCTGGGCCGGGGCTTCAGCGCTAGAAGGCGGGTCAGCTGCTTTCCCTTTCCCTTTTGACTTGGGCTTCGACTTTGTGCTCGAGGCGGCCTTCTTCTTTCCTGTTGAAGCTGAGGTTTCTAGAGTCTTCTCTGCCGAAGGTGTGGCAGACTCCCTGGTGCCCACAGGTTGCGTTGCACTTTGAGTCGGAGGTGCAGGTAAAGGTGCTGGAGGTGCAGGTGGAGAATCGGTGGCAGAAGCTATACTTGGCCCAGAATCTGCGACGGGGACGGGCGTTGATTCCGGTATTGGTTGAGAAGCTGACGCGTCCTTGTCTTTGGGTGGAACGACATAATGTCGGAAAACACCTGCGTCCGGATAAGGTGTATGACTAGTCAAGGCAGCGTCGTCCTGCATCGTGAGTGTCACGGTCGTCGTCGTCGCTGCAGCCGATGGGTCAGGGGTAATCGCAATACCAACAGAACTCTCCCCAGCCAGCGTCGTGGCGACATCCTTGAAGGGAAACTGCTCAACGGTGACATACGGTTGAAGATTCGGGGTGGAACGGATGATGGGCTCCTTTTCACCATTTGGATCGTAGTGTTTGATCGTCAGCGGCGGTTGCTGCGACGGTGGTCGGGAAAGGTCAATGGAAGGCATTGGTGTGCCGGAGACCTGTGCTGACTCGACATTCCATCTGAAGGATTCAGAGTTTTCAAAGCTGTTAGCTGACATGTTGACGAGTCGCAGTTGCTGGGAATCGACATTGGCATCTGGTGGGTCGTTGGTAGTGTGTTCAGAGTCGTTGGCCGCCGCTTCAACTGAGTCCTCTTCAGCGGAGGGAGAGTCAGCCGTTGCTTGAAGATTGCCCTCAGCAGCTTTTGCTTGAAGCTTCTTCTCGCGTTCAGCCAAACGACAGGCCTCGCAGTGTCTCCAACGCTTCTCCTCTGACAATGGATTTCCGCATCCCTCAGTGGCGCAGTGAGTGCCTTTCTGTCGTCACAAAACCATCACTATGAGACTCCTGAAGGAAGAGGGAAGACCGACCTTGGCTCGTTTACTTTTCGACTCAGAGACCTGCTGACCATCTGAGACCGACTTCGCCTGGCTTGTATTCTTCCTGGATGCATGAGATTCGGTGGCTTCGGGTGGTATCTCCACCACTTTCGCGCCTTCCCTGGGTCCCATAGCCTTTTCTTCTTTCTCTCGCACACGCTTGAGCTTGCTATGGTGTCGGTTTTGCAAACGGTGTTCTTCGCAGCGCTTAAATCGATAATAGCCCGGCAGTATCTTGTGACAGTGGGATACTGTGCACATACGTGCAGGCAGCTGTGGTATGTTGCCTAGAAAACATCGTCACACCTTTGTATGAACGCGTCAGAGGAAAAGGAGCGCACCTAGGACAGTTGGATACGGAGCGATAGCATGGAGTGAATCTACGTCCGATTTCTGGTTCGGGTCGTTTTGATAGAGGCTGAGGATGCTCGGAGCAGCGGAAGTGCTACCACCCTCGCCATCCCCATCATTGAGGGCTGCGACGACTTGGGGAGGCAGCGTAATCTGCTCGTCGAGAATGGAAAGCTCCCAAGCTCGAAGTTCTTCCGGGCTGTCAGCTAAAAGCTGTTATACGTTAGCATGCTCTGGAAACTGTGACTTGAAATTAATGAATGATATCAATACCCACAGGCAAGCTATTCGCTTTCCGTCTTTCGTCCTCTGCCCGACGCAGCTCACCCATCTCGTGCTCAAAAGCCTGACGTTCGGCTTTCCATTTTTTACGCTTTGTGATACCATAGCCCCGGTAACGCGTCCGACACGGTGGACACATTTTGTACTCATACGATCCTGGGATGACCGCTTTGCACCCCTTTACAGAGCAGTACCTAGGAGAGCCGTCAGACACATTTCCGCCGGCCGGGTCTTCTGCAGGTGTTGACACTGGGTCCTCCGATCCTTGCAGCATAGCCGGCGATATACACCCAGCGGACGCATCTTCACCAGGACCGCTCTGTGGCGGCTCGACGTCCTCTTCCTCCTGGTAGTACTGTGCTGGGAAGGTGAGGGCGTTTGCGAGTTCAGAGCTTGACGACGCGAGTGTCAACTGGCTCTGCATTGGTGCAGCCGGCGTTGTCGTTCCAGTTGATACCTCGAAGAGCATCGGGTCGATTGGTGCGTCCCATCCCGGCATCGTCGTCTACGAGTCCGAGTTAGCGATAGCATTCCTGTCAAAATCTAAAATTCCGTACCTCAGCTGAGGCTCCCTGATCATTCCAGTCTGGAGGCTGTATCCCTTCGCCACCCATAGAAACCTGCAGAGCTGCCTTTTCCATTTTCCTTCTCAATCTCTTTGTCGTCGCGTACACTCGATGGCGGCCTCTGCACTCCTCGCACATCTTGGTCTGTGCGTTTGGGTCTACGAGACGCCGACAGCCTCGAACTGAACATATTTTCTGGGGCTCTTCAACAGGTGGGGTATATTCGAGGTGCAAGTCTGGAAAATAGAGGCCCTCGGCCATGAGCGCACCAGCGATGACAGAAAAGGATTCCGCGGAGCAGGCTGGGCTTCCCGGAGAGCGGTGAGCAGCGAGTCAGGGGCTGGGATGGAGGCTGGTAGATCACGTGACAAATCGGACCGTCTATCGCCGTCCGCCTCTGACCTGAAGGGGATGGGGACAGAAAGGTCTTCTCAGAGCTGCGTACTAATCTGCCAACAAATATCCCAATAAATCATGAGCTGCAGCCCAAGGAACGAACACTTACATGGAGTCCAACCACGGTGCACGCCCGATATTCATAGCGCCAGCCTTTGGTGACTCCTCGCACCATCTTGCTATGCAGAACAAGCACGAGTCCGTGAGGTTTGGGAGAGATTCGAGAAGGGAAAAGGAACGTACAAGTCGACAGGCTCGTCTTGGCTCTCTGGAATATAAAGCGGCTCGGAGCTGTACTTTGTCCGTATATTCTAGCCCTTGCGCTCATTCCAGCTCGGCTCCGTTACATTGGCAATCTTGTTCTTAGATAGGAATCTTATGAGGAATTCGCCTTGTATTCTACCCTCAAGCCTATAACTAATCGTTGGTAGTGTTTTATGACATCAGATCTAATCTAATCTAATCGCGCCCTTCAAGGAAACCCCGAAATATGTGATATCGGGAGATCTGAACACCATGACGCATGGGATGGAAAAGGTGAAAGCGACACAGGATTCCAGATTATCACGTATATCACAGCAGATGCAGTTCAAGTGGCGTTCATAGTACCGCAGTTCTGGGGTTTCTTCCTCGATATGAGGGTTGTATTAGCTGACCCGCATACACCGCAGCGGCGGCGCTGTCTTGAAGATGAGATGTTTCGAGGAAAAATGGGGCACACCAATTGCATGATATCACATCTTTCGCATGATCGCCCAACTAGCAGTGCTCGGAAAGCGCCGAACGCGCAGGTATAAGAACATTTGCTAAGCATGCCCCCCCNTTTCTCTGCCAACATCACCTCTCATCAGACCAGTAAGAGCCATATCTCTCGATCCACCGCTCGACGCCCGCTGATTTCGCCCTCGATATCGCCGTTGCAGCCATGGCTAATGTATACGTGAGTATCAGCCTAATCGACCAAGAGCGCAATATTTAGCGCCCTTTTTTCTCTAGTTCGACATCACCATCGACGGCGTGAACGCCGGCCGCATCGTCTTCAAGCTCTATGACGACGTTGTCCCCAAAACCGCTCGCAACTTCCGTGAGCTCGCCACTGGCCAGAACGGTTACGGCTATGCTGGATCGGGCTTCCATCGTGTAATCCCCAGCTTCATGCTCCAGGGCGGTGACTTCACCAGGCACAATGGCACTGGTGGTAAGAGTATCTACGGCGAGCGCTTCGCAGGCGAGTACATGCAGTCCGATCTGGATGTCGTATCGAATTTACAGGGAATTGGTATACAGATGAGAACTTCAAGCTCAAGCACTCCAAGCCCGGTCTTCTCTCCATGGCCAACGCTGGTGCCAACACCAACGGCTCCCAATTCTTCGTCACCACCGTCGTCACCTCCTGGTTGGATGGCAAGCATGTCGTCTTTGGTACGTTTCTCCGATCATGACGTATACACCGCTTTTTCTGATCATTATGCTCCCATTCATAGGCGAGGTTATTGAGGGTTACGATCTCGTGAAGAAGATCGAAGGCTACGGCTCGAGCTCTGGCACTGTTAGCAAGCCGATTAAGATCGCCGCCTCTGGCACCGTCTAAATGCGTTAGGGAGGACGTATATCTTTATTCGAGCAGGTCTAACGCTATTGGATGAGGAGAATTTTTGAAAGAAGATAATCGAATGCCTGTAGTAGTACTGCCAATCGTAGAGATCGAAGAATGTCTGTGGACCGCCTTTTGGGTATCGTCTTCGTGAGTTTGAGCGTGATCATGGTACATTCGGGGTAAACGTTTGTGTATGGGGCGATGCACCATGTTGGTGTTTTCTCCTCTTCTGTGCAATCTTGCACGTTCTTGTCTTCTTTAAGAAACGGCGATGTGTCGTTCCATCAAATGAATCTCGTTTATTGCCGAGAGAAGCGCTGTGATTGCGTGGATTTCGGATGAGGTGGTCCAGACGTCACCTTCGCGGGAGATTCAAATAGGCGCCTCCCAGCGTCAAGATAAGGGAGCTGGGCGTCTGGTGAATCCAGAATGAGCTCTCAATGACGATGAAGGGTGCGGTTCTCTGAATCAAAAGGGAAAAAAAGGATTGACAGAGTAATTATAGATATGTTGACATCGTCCAAGCAGTAACTTTATTTTGTTTCAGTCGCCTTTAAGCTTATGCTTCGGGTGCTCCTCAAGTGCACAGCCCGAACTCTATCGGTTTCGTTGGCCTAGTCTGGTCTAGCTCTGCTATGTGCCTGCACAAATCTCCGAGCACACCCAGACGGCGATGGAGTTTCAGTAGGCTAACTCAGTTTCCGCCGCTTTACTGGTACTAGAGCCCAGAGTAACTGTGGAGAAGTATAAACTCTCTATACTCTCAAGCACCACGCCCTGACAGTCCCGGCATGGAAGTCCTCCTCGGTTTTCTCAATCCAACTTCCAATCGCGGAATCTCCGTTTGACTCGCTGAGCTGTACATATCGAGCGAAGTCTAGGTTTCTAACCTGACCTTCTCCCCGGTTCCTTCGTATAGCAATCCCGGATTCATCCTAGAGGCGCTATCGGACCGTCTGCTACCGTCCACACGTCCCGGCTGGCGGCGCTTGAGTGTGCAGGACTCGGAGCACTTGGAGGTTCTTGAGTGCTTCACCGAAACCCTCAGGCTGCCGAGTACTTAGTCCGAGCGACTCGAAAGTCATTAGGACCAATTTATCGGAACGACTGGCAGAGTATTCGAGTTTCCGAGCGAGGGTTGGACATGGCCAGATACTTGGCAGGTGCAGAGCCTCATTGAGAGTAAGATAGAGCTAGGAGACTATTTGCCAACTTTTCGAATAGGAGACCCGCAACTACACCTCGCACGAGTCCGACCCGATGTCATTCCGTTGCCCCGACGGCCGCCGACTGGCGGTACCGGATCAAAGCAGGGTCGGGTTAGGGCTCCGGCCCGAGCACCAACCGGCGCAAGGACCAGCGCAGCTTGCTCTTGACCACCACTGTCGTCGTCGCTGCACCACTACGTCGACGTCGAAATCTATCAGAAATTTATGTCAAATCCTAGAAATGGCTCAAAGCAACAACCAGGAGCAATAGCTGAAGATGCACCTTTGTTGGGTCATCCAAGCCAGCAGTATGAGTCGATAACTGCGGTGGATAGAGCCCATGACGATAGAGAGGACCAAAACTCGATATCGAGCGGGTCTAATACTGGTGAAACGTTTGACAACGTGCCAAAGTCCAAGAGAACTCTGGGTGAGTGCGCTCGAAGCAAACTGGCAAAAGGCAGAGCGAGCTGATGGTCAAAAGGTCTGCTCAGTGCAGCGTTTTTGATTTTCAACCGTGTTATTGGGACTGGGTATGCCACCATGACCGTACGATGAAATGGAGACACAGCTGAATAATAGAATACCTCAGCATTTATGCAACGCCCAGTAACATCTTGCGATCCTCAGGCAGCGTCGGCGTTGCATTTATAATGTGGCTTATTGGGGCCCTCATTGCAGCTTGCGGTACAGCTGTATATATGGAGCTTGGGACTGTAAGCTTATTTCACCTGCTATGGGGCTTCCAGTACTTAACGTGAAAGGGGAACAAACCGTAGGGTCTACCTCGGAGCGGTGGAGAGAAGAACTACCTCGAGTTCATCTATCGCAGGCCCCGGTTCCTCGTAACGTGTGTGTACACGGTGTACGGGCTTATCGCCGTACGTGCTTTCTCTCCGAAAACATGGACCTAGGAAGACTAATGTCAAAGCTCAGGGTACCGCTGCGGCCAATAGTGTTGTTTTCAGCGAATGTGCGTATTAGCAGTCATATTACTCACTTTGACTCTCTAAATATCTGCTTCCAGATCTTCTTCACGCGCTCTCGATTGCACCTACATTCTATCACACCCGTCTAACAGCTTTCAGCTGTCTAACATTCATCCTTGTCATGCACGGCACCTGCCTAGCGCCTTGGGGACTGCGCCTGCAGAACACTCTTGGAGCAGGAAAACTCATCGTCCTGTCTATCATATCTCTGTCAGGTCTCCTCTGCCTGTTCGGCTTCCCTGGGTTCCAGATCCGCGAAGGTTACGAGGTGCCAGATAATTTTAGATGGGAAAAGCTGTGGGAGGGGTCGAGTGGGAAGGGTGCGAACGCGTTTGTGAGCGGACTGTACAACGTGGTGTGGTAAGTATGCCGTTTTACCCTAAGTTACCGTTCGGCGTCTGACAACACCTGTAGGTCCTTTATTGGGTACTCCAATGCCAACTACGCGCTCTCGGAAATCCGGGATCCTGTACGGACGATTAAGAGAGCTGCACCACTCGCTATGGGTGCTGTGACCGCCGTGTACCTCTTTATCAACGTGGCGTACTTCTCTGTTGTGTCGAAGAATGACATCTTGAGCAGTAACCGGATTGTTGCGTGAGTCCCTTTGTGGCCTTGTTCTCGTTCTGTCGTTGGGTCAGGGATTGCCAGGGGTCCTGATTCTTATCCAGCTTGTCCAGAGTTGACGTTGACGGATCTACAGGGCACTTTTCTTTCGCAACCTGTTTGGACCTGCGGCGGAGAAGGTACGTAAAGACTGGGTTCTTTGGGGGCTTCGATCTGATCCTTGTCGTCGGCATGTGTAGATCCTGAGCGCGTTCATCGCACTGTCGACTCTTGGAAACCTCCTTGCCGGGCAGTTTTCTCAGGGGAGAGGTAGGTTATCAACGAAATGGAAGAGAAGGTGTGACACTCATCGTAAGTAGTGATTCAAGAACTCGGTCGGGAAGGCGTTGTGCCATACTCCGAGTTCTTTGCGAGCAACAAGCCATTTGGGGCGCCGTTTCCCGGCCTGTTCACTCAGTATCTGGTCTCGTGCACATTCCTTCTCCTCGTTCCGCCGGGTGATGCGTACCTTTTCATGATCAGTCGTGCGTTTGTCTTTCCTCTGAACTTGGTCAACTTTAACGGGCCTTTTAGTGTCATCGTACTGCCTGACAATTATCAACTCTTTCGTGGCGTTGGGATTGTTCCTGCTGTATTACAGCAGCAAGCGGTCACTGTGGAACTCAGAATCTATCCCTTGGAAGCCACCGTTCCGCGCACCTAAGGCGCTGATTGCGATGTTTCTGGTGTCAAATTTGTTCCTCCTTATTGTCCCCTTCATACCACCTGTCCCGGGCTCAAGGACTTACCGTCAGCTTCCATATTGGGTGAGTGAATACAGACTCTATTCATTGCTTCATCCGGACATTCGATTCTTTCGTTTTATCCGTTATCTATCTATCAAGCGCCCATACTGATTGACTTGGCTGCGACTCTTTCGCATCTCATTTATCCTTTATATTCACAATGCTCATATTGAATCTCGCAGGCTCACCCGGTGGGAGGTTTCGCTGTCTCTACTCTCGGGATTGCATATTGGTATATCTGGAGTGTGTGGTTACCGAGGAACAAAGGGTATAGGCTAGAAAGAGAGGTTGTGGTTATGAGTGACGGGGTGAGCAAGGCGAGGTTCCGTAAGGTCTATGAATAGTGGTGCGTTCTTACGTCTATTAACCAATGTATCTCCCTCCGGCTATCATGGTAGACGTTTTCGTCGCGGTGCCTCCTGATTCTCCGATAGTCGCTCAAGCGCGCTGAGACGCTCGTCGGTCAACCCCGGGTCAGAAGAAAGGATTGTAGGTGAAGGTGGCCGAAGTGCCCTCCATTTTGTTCCTTCATCTTGAAGACAGATGCCACCATGTGTCCGTGACAAATAATTTTAAGACGTCGTCATTTTCATTCCAGCTGTCTGAACCCATGTAATGCAGGTCAAGGCCTCAAATACTGGGCCATAGGCTGGACTTTCTGTTCTGGACCGCGGGCAAACCATCACCTCGAGGCCCAAATTCAGTACCACCACCATCTGGAACTGTTTGCCACCATCAATGCCAGGCCGAAAACAGGTTCCGGGGAGAACTGCTCACCGGGGGAAAGTAGCCTAGACTTATATAGTTTCTTGTTCCCTTTCTGGACATATTTGCAACCTCAGTGGGAATGGGCGTCACTTCCTTACATATACATACCTACTCACTTGCCACTGAAGTGAGCATGATTCCGTTGTAGATTTGTTCATATGCCTCGCCTTATCTTGCCGGGCGCTTGGCATTCGCCTCACAGTGGAGCTTCAAGCTTCTAATCGGTTCCGATTTCCTCTGACTTACCTATGGACACGAGTTAGATTTCGCCCAGAAAACGCCTGCCGAGAGACCGTGGCTATCAAGATCGTGATGCTCTCGTGAGGGGTCTCGGACGGAGGGTCGCCGACAGTGATTTGCCGATTGCATGCGGGGAAATGAGAGGCGAAAAGGTCCGAGGCAGCCAATTGCAACGTGCATTGCGCCAAATTCCCATTAGTCTCGGACCCCATCATCAATTGATTGTTTTCCTCCTTTTCTTCTTCCCAGTTCTGTCCCTGGATTTGCGATTGCTTTGCTTCTGACCTCTTCCCTTCATGAGGGCCTACTCACTCCTACTTCTATAGCGAAGCACGTCCCTGTCATTGCCCTCGGCAGAGAGTGTACGTCGCTCAGCTAAGACTCCTCTAGTCTCTCAGGTCCTTTCAATCTTTGTGGTTGGGTTTTGTGCGGAAGTTGGTGTGAGTCGGAAGGATGGATGACTTGGTGACCCAGACTCCAGAGAGTATCGCGCGTCAAATGTAAGTTCCATATTCGAATTGTCTACAGCATGAAGATCCTGATGGCTTTGGGACAGTCTGGCGCACGATTACATGCATGTCTTCGGAGTCTGTATGTCTTCATCTAATGGCTTCCATCTCCGCGAACATTAGCCTCACCTTCGTTTTGCTGTTAGCTATTCTGTACTATGACCATCTCATCACCCTTCGTACGTTCCATCTAGTATTCACCACCCAGTGAGCTTGAGATTAATGGACTTTCGCCTCTAGGTCCTGAAATCAAATACCTATGGAAGCGGAAAAAGTCGCACAGCGCCTACTGGTTCTTTTTGAACCGATATTTTGCGTTTTTGGCGAACCTCTCTGTGACGATACTGGGGTTCACGACCCTAAACCCACAAGTGCGTTCGTTCTGCTTTTCCCCCTCTCCAGCCTAACCTGAACTTACCATTCCCTCGACATGTAGAGGTCTGTTAGATTTGTCTATTGAATTCACCCTTGGATTTAAAGTGAATGGCCCCAACCAGCTGTAAACATTACAACCTTTACCGCCAGATACTGCTTATCGTCAATCAGGTCCTCGTTTGTAGTAAGTGCCATGGTCCCTCTTTCTTCCCTCGCGTTTGCACTCAGTCTTACTCTATGCTTTGCCCAATAGTTCTTCTGACACTCAGAATCTACGCTCTCTACAACCGCTCAAAACCTATCCTTGGATACATGCTTACTAGTGGCGCCATTCTCGCCGGAGTTGCTTGCGTGCGTTTCATCCATATCAGCGCTTATCATGACCCGACTGACGGATGTGTTTTTTCCGGCAGTATGTCATGTTCGGCCAGGAGAGTAGAGTCGCTCAGGCGTCTGGGTGCCATACTGGGCTGGAGAAAATATCGTACGTATCTTGTTGATTCTTCTTTCCCATTGGTATTGAGTCCGACTCCGTGTGTAGTGCCATTCGTAAGTGTTTCCGACTGAAATTTATTTTTTCTGATTTGGCCACTCTTACTAACTTTACCCGTTCGCCTCATCCAATCCGCCCGGGGTACAGGTTTAGCAGGGGCATGGGAAGCGCTCTTCGTTTACGATTCAATACTGTTCAGTCTCACACTCTGGAAAACGCTGAAGGAACGAAGAGATCGGAGGATCACAGGGATTAACATTGCCTTGATTTCGTTGATTCTTCGTGATGGTGAGTTGCTGTCTTCCGGCCGCGATTTCAAAACGAACTCACTAACACATTCACCTCATATAGGCTGCTTGTACTTCGCGTGAGTCTTCACCTCTCCAGTCGGTCGAGGCGCGCTCATCGGCATACCGTTTCCCAGCATCATGGCGTTGTGCAACTTGGCAAACATTTTGACGTTCTATGTGAGTTTTCGCTGGTCTCCTTGGACACGATCGTTGGTGGAAACTAATATTTTTCTTCTCCATTTTCTTTGACAGTTGGGCGGAGTAAGCATTTATCCTTTCCGTACACCCGATACTATTGCTAACGATGACTCTCGTTTCTTATGCGTAGCCTTACTTCAGGGGCAGTTTATCGACATTCGCTAGCTGGTGAGTTGTCCGTCCTACCTCCGCCTTCAATGGCACCTCGATCTACAGATTTACTGACAAAATCTTTTCGCGTCTTCCCTGTCCCGCCCTCTTCCCCTTCCCCGTGTCACGATAAACAGCACCTCAGTAACGATGATGTCCCGCCTTATGCTCAACCTGCACCAAACAGCTGATGATGGGATCTACACCACTTCTTCGACTATCAACAAAACAAACACCCGGCTCTCTCTGGGCAAGTACGATACTACGACTTATCAAACGACGACGACGACGACGAATAGGGTTGAGCTGGATACCTTTTGGAGTGGAAGTCATGGGCTTTCTTCGAGCGCGCCAGAAGAAGATGAGGGCCAGGGGGTCTACTCGCAACGGAGAACTGCAAGCGAGGACATTGACGATGAGATGATTGCGATGTCACCTATGAGGAGCTCGAGAAGTACGACACGGGTGGAGAGACGGAGTCACAGTCAAAGTCAAGTGAGAATGCCATGAGGGGAACGCCCCATCCCGTTCGTTGTCTGTATTCATTCTTGTTCGATTTGAGTTCAAGGGTCTCCGGTCACCGATCATGGACAGAACCATTTTATTATTATTCTAGTCACCAAAAATATTCTTATACTACGTATCACTTTATCTAGTCGTTGTGCCGGGCGTCCCTTTTCTTTCTTCCAAGTGTAGCTTTGTTGGATGGATGGACGCATGATGATACCTGCATGTAGCTTTTTTTTGGCGAACCAAAACAATCAACCTGTAGCCTTACAAATTCCAGCTCTCAAGCAATGGTTCAGGTCTGATTAATGATTACGAGGCGCGTACATACATACTAAATACCGATTTGCAAGGAATGTAAAGGAAATGGAAACGACCGCGGCGGGCGCCGGTGTCAGTGGTGTGTGGCAATTCCGCGAGGACGGATCTGATGCGCCACCATCTCGACCGCTACTTATGAGGATACTGGGCGTGCATATTGCCTCCAGAACGCACAGAGACTTAGGCAGCATTGAGCGCCATTCACAAATTTAAATTCCAAGGACAAAATCTGCCGCTCTAATATACCTATGCCATACACACCTTCGCCGCCGGTTCTACGTATGCCCAAATAACCCTCGGGGCTGATACGCTTCCTCCAGCTCCTTCTCATCTTCGTCAGTCAGCTTCACATGAACGGCTCCTACAGACAAAGTAAGTGAGCTGCTTCCGAAAAAGGAAAGCTCTCGTACACTTAGCACTTACCAAGTAGATCCTTCAGATTGTCCAAAGAGGTAGTTCCAACGATGGGGGCGGTAACACCTGCGACGAAGATTCCGTTAATTGATATCCATTGCCGCAGTGGATGACAGATCCATGATACGACGTACCTGGACGGGACATAACCCAGGCCAAAGAGACCTGAGCCATGCTCACGCCGTATTTCTTGGCGATCTGCTCGACGCTAGTACGGAGGTTAACAAAACTCACCCATCGCGATCGCTAACACTGTATAATACCTGCTGGTAATCTTCCGAGTTCCTTCGTTGTTGCCGTATCCTTTAGTGTATCTGACGAGGGAGAATATAAGCGCGTTTCATTCGAATAATAAGCAGCGAACTGTGAAGACATACATGTCCGTCTGAGAACGGGCTGTCTTCTCCGCATCCCGGGGGCGCGTGAGCAAACCTTGTGCTAAGGGAGACCAAGGGATGGCGCCGACACCGAACAACTATCAACCATCAGGTGGAATCCCAGATTTTAATGTATACGGAAAGATTTACCTGCAACGTCGGGAACATCTCGCGCTCTTCTTCGCGATAGAGGAGGTTGTAGTGATTTTGCATGGAGATAAAGGGGGTCAACTTGTTATTGATAGCATAGTCTGATTCATCGCCCGGTTAGTACCTGAAACCGTGCTAAAAAGAGATTGATTCTTACTCTGCATTTGGGCGACTTCGAAAGAGGGATATTTTAGTCAGTTGACAAGAGATGGTGATAAAGCGAAGGCGAACATACACTGATAGGCATGGCATGATGACATGCCAACGTACCGCACGTAGCCTGCCTTGACGACGTCGTGCAGAGCCTGCATCTGTCCAAGAATCAGCACTGAAGTTCCTTGGCAAACACAACGTACCGTTTCCTCGATAGGTGTATTATAATCGAAGCGGTGGCCTGCCAAACAAGTTGTTAGCCCATGAAATTTGGTGAAACGTTAGATCACTAACATTGAAGTACGTCGATATAATCAAGTTGCAATCTTTCCAAACTTGCTTTGACAGAGTCGAAGATGTGCTATGTGAGATATATCAATCTCGGTGAGGGACGAGTCAAAGCAAGTCTCTGGGCTTTCGTACCTTTCGGCTAAGCCCATGCTGGTTGACATATCCATTTTCGTCATTCCAGTTGGGAGACGTGGCAGTAGCTTTATTATCCTTCTTTACGGAGAAATAGACCTGAAAGCAAATCAAGTTAGTGCACCGCGTTTGGAGATGATAAGAGCCCACACACCTTGGTCAAGACTACGATCTCCTCTCTCGGCAAGTTGAACTCCTTGATTGCCTTGCCGAGAATTCTCTCTGATTCACCATTCGAGTACATCTGTGCAGAGACGAAGAGTGCCGTGACAATCAATCTCAGTCTCTCGTCTGGAACCCCTATGACCCACATTGGCTGTATCAAAGGTGTTGATACCCGCATCGTAACTGGATAAGATCTAGTCAGCCTACAGCTAACAACGTCTCAGTTGGATAGATGGACAGCACGCACGCTGCTTTGATATGCTTCAGCCCCTCCTCCTCACCGAGAACCCAGTTCTGCCACTCGGGCGACCCCTACGACATGCATCCCAAGATGATCTTAGACACCTTCAACCCAGAATTACCTAGTCGAACTGTGGCGGTAGATTAACCAAATCTAGTGTACTCAGATCTGCATGTTGCTCGTACCATATTCCATAGATGTTTTCTGTCCTGGTGCCATGTTGAGCGAGTTCTGTAAACAGTGTGTGAGGGTTGGCAGAGGGAAGAGCCAGGCGATTGATATTTATATCTCAGGAGCCGGCACAGCGACGACGCGTCCCAGCGGCGCCGTCGATCTCTGAAAGAGCGAATGGGTAATCTGACAAAGGCAAGTGATCAGGCCTTCAGGACTTCGTACGTTCCGAATACCCGCTGCAGCATAGAGCTTCGTCGAGGTCAAGCAGACGTTGGGCGCACAGTGCAGAGCGCCAGTACCCTATAGAGCGGGTGAGGAAGTGAGATAGGAATATCGGTAGTCTGATTATCGGCACGGGATAGATTGATATCTCATACAGCAGGTAGAACTCTCCCTAAGTCTATGTTGCGCCGTCGACGCTGACAGAGCGAATCTGACAACTGAGACTACCGGGATTTTTACCAGGAAGTGTTCCCAGCCTTTGCACTCGACGGGTCGTTAATCACCGGATGGCATCTTCGTGCACCTCTTCGGTGATTGAAGAGGTCGTACTAGCTCCAGTCAGAATAAACAAGGAGGATAGTTGCTAAAGGATATGCAGGAATCGGATATAGAGGATGGAACAGAGAAGGAGCCAGACGCCCTATACCGTCTGAACAGTACCAAAGTCGAGCTTGTTCCGACCCTTATCGCAGGAGACAATCTTCCTGGATAAGAGAACATTGGCTCGGACTATACCGAGATGCCCACTTCGTCTTGGGTCAAGAGCGAATAAGTCCAGGCCAAGACCTCAGGGACGATTAAAGATATTGACACTTTTAGATCCATACACATGTATTCATGTACACCAGCTCGTCTTACCTTAACTAGCTAGCTCAGAAATGCTCCTAGGTCGACTAAGAGGTGGAGGACTCTTTCAAAGCCTTCACTTCCTCAACAGTGGGAAGCACGAAGTCTTGCTTCAAGAGAACATGCGGCTTCAGGGGATCCGGGAACCCTCTGGATCGAGCGATGTTTGGATCGTTGATCAGCTCGGTTTTCTATTGAGACGCAAAGACACAGTCAGTCAAGTAAAGAACGGATTGAAGGATGGCGCACGTACGACGACAAGAGAATTTCGAACTCCAAAGACTGCATCACTTGTCAAGTAGGGATCCCCCTCGAAGTAGAGCGCGGTGATGAGGGTTTCGTAGCCGGGTGCCTGTGGGCCGACGGTCAGTTTACCGACCACAGTTGACTGGTATGCACCAAGCACCCATGTAGAAAGACGTACGTTGATTTGGACATGCAAATGCCCGGGTCGGTAGATGTGCCTACCGAGGCGACCCAATAATTGTGCAACGGGGCCGTCGTCGGGGATTCCGTACGGAACGGGACTGTTGACGCGCAGTTCTTGAAATCAAGGAAAGAGCTTGAACATATGTTATCGAGAATACGTACACCACGGCCCTGTAAGCATATTTCCCCGATGCATCAGAAACAAGTCGGCCACGGCAGTCTGGTCCAGTTCGGTTTTCATACTAACAGTGCCATCGAAATGGGTTACCGCGGTGATGATAAGCAGAGGTTGAGTAGACCGAACGTACCTGGTTATCGTATTTCCCTTGCCCGTCGGACTCCCAGGTGTCGATGATGGCACCAGGGATAGGTTCGCCTTTAGTGTTGAGAATTGACCCTTCAACGTACATGTAATGCCCTCGTCCCTCCGAGGCGATGGATTCGCCGAATTGGACTAGAGAAGGAGGAGAAATGGCACAGTATCAGCAAGTGTAATTGAATGTGAATATGCGAAAAGGCTGGCTGGAAAGGGATGAGGATGAAGCAATGGACTGACAATCATGGGCATCTTCTTCGAAGAATGGGCCGAGGACTGTGCCTTCGGTGCAGCCGGGAGGTTTAGGATTGTTAATTGCGGTGACTAGGCTGGAGGCACCAAGGGTGTCTGAGAGGAGGATAAATTCTGGTGAAATTGTTAGTATACAGACATGGACAATGCCAACGAGAAAGATTGTCATACCATGACGCAGGTCGGTACATTTCTGGCCAGTAGCCTTGAGGAAGTCAAGAGCAGCCCTATCGATGTACGTATGGGCCTGGACTCGATCACACAGAGACAGAGTAGTGCACTTACATCCACTCTTCAGTTGTGAGGGACGTTTCACGGACAAAGTTGTGCAGATGAGTAGTTAAGCTTTTGAAGATGAACTTGGTTCGTTCATCAGGACCTGCTCGCAAGGTTCAGCGTATAACCATGGAGCTGTAAGGCCAGGTACTCACAGTTGGAGTTGATAGCATGCACATGCTCCGTGATAGATGCTGCGGTTATGTCTTTAAACTCTGGAATCTTGGAGAAGTCGGTACCATGAATGGCCGCAGCGTGACGAGCAGCTTCACCAGGGTCCATATCAGAGATATCAGAGTGACAGGGATTCAAGGTAGCAAGGATACAGGGTAAGCAGTTTATAGCATCGCCCAGATCCTGACGCTATTTAAGCAGTTCCATGGAGCAGGGGCGAAACGGGAATGAGCAATAATTAGAAGCACTAGTAATCGGCCCGTGAAATGCTGAGCCGCACCCATCTCATAAGAAGATCATGGGACCTGCAAAGGTAGATATTGAGCACCAGTCATCATTCGTATATTACCCTTCCTGGCTTCCAACAAAAGAATTGAGCTCTTCGCGACTTCAGCGTGGGTCACTGTGGGATCGCTTGGGAATAAAGCGCCATATACGACAATCAGGCAAGACGGTGGTCGCTCGAGCATAAATGTATAGGGATACAGCGCTGGTAGTGTCGACGTCGCGCTCGACAATGCTGGAGTTCATCGAGTACGACGTTGACGAGAGCAACAGGTTACGGAGGGAATGATGTAGGGCGCTCTGCCAATACACGGCGCGGCATTTGCCGAAATGATTTGATGAAGCAAGGCCAAACAAACGCCGTCTCTGTCCACAACGTACCGCCGTCGACGCCTCCTCAAGAAACCACCAACCGCAGAGTGAGTACGCTATTTCTCTGTTCCATGGCGTTTTGGATGGCTCCTCCATGCTATATCGCGAAAGAATGGGCAAAATCCATGCAGAAATGAGCTGGATGCATCGGGCGTCGTTTGGATGCCGTCAAATTGGCTGGGAGCTAACACAGCTCTTTTTTCAGAATGGGTCTTCAAGAATACCAGGTCATCGGTCGCCATCTCCCCACCGAGCATGAGCCCACCCCTAAAATCTACAGGATGCGAATTTTCGCCCCCAACGAGGTCGTCGCCAAGTCGCGATTCTGGTACTTCTTGAGGTATGTTATAGATCCTGATTTTCTCGCCGATTTGCTTACAATTTGCTCCAGGCAACTGAAGAAGGTCAAGAAGGCCTCCGGTGAAATCATCGGTGTGAACGTCGTTAGTATCTTAATGTCCCTTGCAGCCCTCAAGAGGCAGGCGGAGCGGGATCGCTGACTTCAGGTTGCGCACTTTTGCTTGCGGTGTACTATCACTCTTTTTTAGATCCACGAGAAGAAGCCCCTGAAGGTCAAGAACTTTGGTATCTGGCTCCGATACGACTCGCGCTCTGGCACCCACAACATGTACAAGGAGTACCGTGAGCTCAGCCGTGTTGATGCTGTCAGGAGCTTGTACCAGGACATGGCTGCCCGCCACCGTGCCCGATTCCGGTCGATCCACGTACGCAGCCCCTTCTCTTCATTGGTTCTTTTCTTGGCTGACTTTGACCTTCTCTATAGATCTTGCGTGTTGTTGAGATTGAGAAGACCGAGGAAGTTCGCCGCCCATACATCAAGCAGCTCTTGGAGCCCGGCCTCAAGTTCCCCCTCCCCCACCGTGTCCCCAAGGTTCGCTCGACATTCGTCGCCAAGCGGCCCTCAACCTTCTAAGTGGCCCTCGTGTAAGATGGGGTTTGTCAAAAGCGGAGTCTCCGAGTGGACCTGGTCGCTCGCGGAGAGATTTTACATTATGCTCGTTGTACGTATGCACATGTCTGATATGTCACTCCATGATACAACACCAGGGAATATCGCCGGTTCTGATTCATTCATTCAATTCTGCGGAATAATAATAGTGTCAAATAGGCAGTATGGTTTCCGGTTCCTATTTCAATCCTGTATGGAGAAGCTAGCTAACCCCACTTCGCGGGCCATATCCATCCCTTGCTCGAAAGCTCGGGCATTCCTTCGAGTTTCTCGTCTTCGAAGAGAATCCTAAGTCTACCGTTTCCGACATCGATTTCTGCTTTGTCGCCCTGCCACTCTTCTTCTTCACGCTCCGGTGTCACAATTGCAGGCATGGGGCCTTCATCTCCAGACTCCTCTTCATCGAGAGTATCTGGGAGGGCACCGAGGAAGTATCCTCTGCTCGTCTCGTCCTCGCTCATCATCCTTGCAACACCCATCACGCCAGGCGAGAGCCAGAGATGATGATCGATGTTGCCAACCTGAATTCTCAGGTTGATTGGCCCGTGGAAGGAGCGAGGGAGGTAGAAAGTCACCGGAGACCTTGTAACTGTACGCCCTGGTGAAGTGCATGTTGCTTGGAGGAAGAAGGGTGGGCGAGGTTGCGGGGCATGCTGTTCGTGGTCATATCATGAAAAAAGGTGAGTAAACATTGTCCGATTCCTGCTTGCAATACAAGGGCTTACGATTTTCAAGAACATCGGATAGGCTTTGAACGTCTTGGGTCTGGTCGTTGAAAGGCTGGCCGTGATGGTTGTGCGTGGCTGGATCATCGGTCTCCTCAGAGCACTCGTATTCCCAAGTCGAGATGCTACAGAGTCTGGGGATCGGAGACGACGGCTAATCGAAGAGCTGGGATCGCAGTCTGCGATCAAGTGTATGATGACATTCATCTGCCCATCTTCCAGTTCCAGAGACAAGTTTTTACGGTGCTTGTTCTTTCGTTGATCCCGTTGTTGCTCTGCTCTGCGGGAACCTTGTGGTGCTAGCGTGTTTGTTGGACGAAGGGAGGACGATTGGACAGCGTGCAGGACACCGCCGGGTACCCGGAGGTGCGGGTCGATGTAGAACGTATCGATGATCTTGGGGTTGGGGTAGAACAGGGAGAAGATTCGGTGGTGTGGTGTGGCTTTGCGCACGATGCTGATGAAGTTGGTGATATTTCTTTCCGAACCGTTTCTGAACTTTTCGCCCAAGGTTTCGCCCAGGGTCTCGCCTGCGGTCGTGCGTGCGTCGATGCTTCTCCCGTCTCCTTCAAATTGGGATCCAGAGACGGAGGCAGCGTAGCCCGGTCCTCCGGAAAAGTGAGAAATGGTTTCGGTTTCTGGGGAAGAGGCTGTTCCAGCGATGGAACTCCCGTTTGTTGCCGTCCTTCGGTTTTCGGAGGTTCTTTGGAGGCGGAGGAGGTTATCGGCGACGGCATCGTCGTTAGGTACACGCCTTTCACCGTTGGTCATGGCGTAGGGATCGTATGGGCGTAGTTGTTCTACTGCACTGCCTGAGCCTGAGGGTGCGCCGTCGCTCTCGTTCTGGCGGAAATCCTCGATGATGAGAGGTTGGGTGCTGGAGTAGTTGGGAGGAGGGCTCAGGGTCCTGACGGATCGAGTAGAGGCCTCTCGTTTGGCCATTGCTGGATATCGATAGCAGCCTCGTGTAGCAGAGTGGGATGCGGGAGACTTGAGAGGTGAGGGTCAAACGTGTATCGCCAGCGGATGGCAGCTGTCAGTGAACCACCATGCTGGCACCTGCAGGCTGGTATAAGTACTTGCACCTGGACGGCGCTTAAAAGAACTCGAAACAGTCCAGACGTCCCGGCTCGGCCGCAGACGTACTGATTTGAGTATTATATACAGCGAATTGAACACACACACATATGTTATCGTGGTGGCAGGTGAAATGTAGTGGCCCGTTGGGAGCTCGAACGGTCTGTGTCGTGCACAGATTAGCAAGGTCCGGTGGCAAGTTGTCAATAAGTCGAAGGCCTTTCGAGTCGAGGGCGAAAGTTCCGAGACTAGGGGGCAGGCGACTGCGACAATGTTGAAACCTGACCTGGTTCGAATTTGCGCTTGTACTTCGTCACGCAATTCATATGTTTGACAGATGACTGATACATCTGCCAATGAACGGGTGTAGCATAGTATCTAGACGCCCAAAGACATTTAATCAAGCTTCCTTTCAAGTGGGGAAGAGGGTCCAAGAGGGTCCAAGTCACGACACACCGTCATGGTTCACCCTGGTCTTTCACGATGCACCTATATAAATGTCATGGCTCGGGGGAGCCTGCCAGGATGATCAAAATTGTTATTGTTTGAGGATCGGGCGTGGATTTGGAAAGATAGCGACCCTCTGGGACAGCGTCGCTTCTGGGTCAAAAGTGTCAAGGGGGCGGTGGTGCTATAATTATCGTGATTGAAGTACAATATACAAATAGTAGCAAATAGGCGGATGACGGCAGGCTTGTTACGCTTTTGTTACATTCTACTTGTGAAAATCATCGAGGTTCGCTTGGGCTTAGCCTCGAGGTAAGCTCAAATTTTGGGGTGGCTTTCCTCAAAGAACGGCAAGTGACTTCCACAGTGGAACGCAAGTAGGCACGGAATTTCCCTGACCTCTCTGTTCCCGGTCTCGCGATCGCTCAGGGTTCCCTGCTTGCAGCTCCTGACCTCCAACCAGAAAAAGGTTACACAGAAAAGTGAAGTAAGTACCCTCACCATCCTTTGAAGATTACTCCGAAGATTGCTGAAGAACCCTAATCGAACAAGCTCGTTTCCTGAACGGGGATGCATCCCTTATGCCCCGGAACACCTCTACTTGTGGACAAATTCCGAGAGCTGTAAATAACGTTGCTCTCCGGGATTACGAGAACCTGACATGACAGNAAAAAAGTGACGTCGAAGGCGACTCGGAAACCGAGCGTGACCATGGCTCGGATATTACCCAGCGACACCCTTGCAAACCTGCACCCTCTGCTAAATGTCTCCAACCGCTCAGGTTCTCTTTCCACCTGGTTCTCTTTCCACCTGGTCAATCATCTCTGTCCAATTCTATACTCTTTGTAGGCCCTAGCACGCAGACTGAATCAAACTAGGTACTAGGTAAGAACTGGCGCCTTGTAACAGTCGACGCTTGTCTCGCGACAGACATCCAGTCAAACTCGACAGCTCTTGATTGTGGGCGGCCCGATTGGTCATGAGTCTACTGTTGT
Organism: Candolleomyces eurysporus; assembly: GCA_027579435.1. Taxonomy (NCBI): domain Eukaryota; kingdom Fungi; phylum Basidiomycota; class Agaricomycetes; order Agaricales; family Psathyrellaceae; genus Candolleomyces; species Candolleomyces eurysporus. The sequence continues at coordinate 42,840 of JANBPK010001197.1, read as the reverse complement.
GCGGAAAAGAAGGTTACGCACTTCGACTCAAAGAGGCGCTCAGAGCCAGTGTGCCAGCTGGGAAGACGTTTCTGCTCTGCTGGTGAGAATTAGATCGCCCGACTCCGTCGGCCATGGCCTTGGCACAAACTTCCCGTGGCCAACACCATCGTACAAATGGGTTCAAGTTCGGATGAATCATGGTTGAACGCTCGATAGCACGCTCTCTTTTCTGTGCGTACAAAATTGTCCTCGATGTCTCGATCTTTTGGGCTTTCCTCAATCATCCTAGTCCACCTCACCTAGCGTGTTCACCATGCGCTCTGTTCACACCTTTTTCTTCATTTTCGCTACTGTCCTTCAGGGTGTTGTCGGCGGTACAGCTGGCTGCGGCAAGACCGCACCTGCGAGCGGCACCAAGTCCATCGGTAGCCGACAGTACATACTCCAAGTTCCTGCCAACTACGACCCCAACAGGGAGTACAAACTCATCTTTGGCTTCCACCCGCTGGGTGGTAGCATGAACCAAATTCATCCGAACTACTACGGTATCCGCGCCCTCGCTAACGAGACTGCGATCTTCATCTCCCCAAACGGGATCGATGCCGGTTGGGCCAACACCAACAACCGCGACGTCGACTTCGTCGATCAGATCCTGACAGAGGTGCAGAACAGCTTGTGCGTCGATGAGAAGCAGATCTTCTCGACTGGTTTCAGTTACGGCGGTGCAATGTCGTACGCGCTTGCTTGTGCTCGGGCTAGTAAGTACCATGGTCCCATCTGCAAGCTTTCTTCTAAATTTGTGCAGACGTCTTCCGCGCCGTGTCCGTTCTTGCGGGCGCGTCGATCAGCGGTTGCGTGGATGGCGAAACCAAGATTGCCTACCTTGGTATCCACGGTGTGCAGGACCAGGCTCTCAGCGTCAGCATGGGCCGTTCTCTCCGCGATCGCTACCTTCGCGTCAACGGCTGCCAGCCCGAAGAGGCATCAGAGCCCCCTCGCGGCTCCGATACCAACTACATCAAGACAGAATACTCTTGCGATCCTGGTTACCCCGTTTGGTGGATTGCTCACGGAGGTGACCACACCTGGGGGCAGAATTATATGGCCAGCAATACCTGGGACTTCTGGACCCGTGCCATCTACGAGGGCGTCAGCAACCCGCCCACGACCACCAGCACACCCACTCTTCCTCCCACCTCCAGCCCCCCCCGTTCCCACCACCAGCCCTCCCACCAGCGGAAACTGTTGTGTTAAGTACGGTCAGTGCGGCGGTCAGGGCTGGGCCGGTTCTACTTGCTGCCAATCCGGATCGGCCTGCCAGGTGATCAACCAGTGGTACTCCCAGTGCTCGTGAGCCTTCGATAACAGCGGCATTGCTCCATGTACATACTCCCCATCCGTCCTGACTCAGATGCCAAATCTTGACTTGCTTTCTTCGCTGATTCCACGAATTATTGCAGGGCTTTCCCTGCATTCGTCGCATAAACTATATAAAAATTGAGAGATACGTTGGTACAGGCTCCGTCTCTCGTTTACAATACGACCCCTGCTAAGCTTTCATTCACGCTGACTTTGATGTCTAGGGTTCTGGCAAGTTGGCAGTCAATGGGGGATCCGTTTTGAAGACCTTGGGTACAAACGGTAAGCATGACCCTTTTGAGTTTTGATAGGATGCCTCTCACTCGACAATCCCCTTGACTCCAGACTTCGTACCCGAGACCCTGTCTCGCAGTTATCCAGCTCGACTCTTCCTTCGTCCTCGAGGTGTTGGAAAATCACTTGCATGAGGTGTGGCTTTGAAGACCTTGAATGCGATAGATGTCTCATTCGTATCTTCATTAGGCCGGAAAATTGGGGGAAGGCCGGGTATCGGGCTTCAAAGCTTTCGAACGCAAAAGGTAAGCAGGTCCTTTTTAGGTTGAAAGATAACTGTTAAACGTTACTTACGCATCGTCTACACTCAGCAGCCCAGTCATCTAGTAGCTCTTTTATCGACTCGGCTAGATCATCTTCTCGGTGATTGGTGGCTGCCAACGTCTAATCCCAGGATATACCAATTAGGCCGGTATTAAAACGGTGTATGGACTCTTTCGTACAGGTGGCGCAAATATCTCTGGAAGCCCACCTCACAAAGACCTGGAGGGAGAGAATGATGTCAGAATAGATTCAGAAGACCGAGGACCCACTGATAGGTATGATCTCGGCGATAAGCTTCTAACTTCTAAGTTTCCGCGCTATTCTGAACGATTGTCCCAGTGATCGCTTCTCAAACACCTGGAGCCTTTGTTGCCCCATTTCACTCTTTTTTCGCAAGCTTGAATCCCGCAGACCGATTCAAGTAGGGCAAGAAGACGGCTTAGTCGACGCTGGAAATTTAAAAGCAGGATGCGCGCGTGCGACAGACAATCAGCCGAACTCGACAGGACGCCTTAGCTCTCGGTAGCGAGCCATAGAACACATCTCCCTAGGTGAAGAAGACTGATCACGGGTTTACCGTTCGTGCGGAAAAGGGGATTACGCGCTTCGATTCGACAGAGACGTTCAGAGACCAGTATGAGCGTGGTTAGGAAGACGTAGCTGGACATGGGTGAGTTTTCTTGCGCTATATGATGAGAAAAATCTCCCGACTCCGTCGGCTATGGTCTTGGCACAACCCTCGTGGTTAGCACCATTGCATACAAATGGGCGCAAGCTCGGATGAATCATGGTTGAAAGCTCCTCGACTCGATAATGCTCTCCCTGGTCTCTTCCTTGGTATAAAAATGTCCTCGATGCGTCGACCCTCTTCTTTGCTTTTTCCAGGTATACTAGGCCACCCCACCTAACTAGTTCCCCATGATTTCTGTCACCGTCTTCTTCTTCCTTCTCGCTGCCGTCCTTCATGGTGTTGTCGGGGGTACCGCTGGCTGCGGCAAGACCCCACCGGCAAGCGGGACCAAGTCTATCGGCAGCCGACAGTACATCCTCCAAGTTCCCGCCAACTACAGTCCCACCAGGGAGTACAAACTCATCTTCGGCTTTCATTGGCTGGGTGGAAGCATGACCAACGTCGCTCCGGCCTACTACGGTCTTCGCGATCTCGCAAACGAGACTGCGATCTTCGTTGCCCCGAACGGAATAGACAACGGGTGGGCGAACACCAACGACCGCGACCTGAATTTTGTCGATCAGCTCCTGACGGAGTTGCAGAACAGCTTGTGCGTCGATGAAAAGCAGATCTTCTCGACTGGTTTCAGTTACGGCGGTGGAATGTCGTACTCACTTGCTTGCTCTCGCGCTAGTAAGCGCCACGATACCTTCTGCGAGCCTCGTTCTGACCTAAAATTATGCAGACGTCTTCCGCGCCGTGTCCGTTATTGGAGGCGCGCAGCTCAGCGGTTGCACCGGGGGCGAGACCAAGATTGCATACCTTGGTATCCACGGTGTGGTAGACTCCGTTCTCAACGTCAGCCAGGGCCGTGGACTCCGAGATCGCTACCTTCGCGTCAACAGCTGCCAGACCAAGACCGCTTCAGAGCCCCCTCGTGGCGCCGACAGCAACTACATCAAGACGGAGTATACATGCTCTGCTGGCTACCCCGTCTGGTGGATCGCTCACGGAGGTGACCACACCCCTGCCCCCAGCGGTCAGAACTGGATGGCCACCCATACTTNGGGATTTCTGGACCCGTGCCATCTACGAGGGCGTCAGCAATCCACCCACCACCACCAGCACACCCACCACTCCCACTACCACCACCAGCGCTACTGTTCCCCCTCCGACAGGAAACTGTGCTAGTAGCTACGGTCAGTGCGGCGGCCAAGGCTGGGGCGGTTCTACTTGCTGCCAATCCGGAGCGACATGCCAAGTGGTCAATCAGTGGTACTCCCAGTGCTTGTGAACCTTTTAAAATAGTCAATTTGTTCTACATACATGCTTCCTATCCGCTTCGGTACCAAGTCTCGGCTCTCTTTGTTTGTCGTCGAAGTATGCATGTATCACGGCCGAATACTTACAATTTGGAGATGCCATTAATCCTTGTCCAAGTGATTTGATCAAAGAGGGGTCAGCGGATCAGGCGCACAGTTTCCACGCTCCCGACAGATCCGACGTAAGACTGAAAATAGGGCTCATCAAAAGTATTATCTAAACAGTGTAGGCGATGCCGGACGTTGTTCTCGACATCGACAACAACGACACCGACGATTCGGACGACGACGACGACGACCTCCACGATGGCAGCAGGTATACAGCGGCCGCTTAGGGGCTCAAGAATTTCAACATTCTACCCTGTTAAAACGCTACCATCGCTCGCCTCGCTGGACAGCGCGTTCCAACTGCAGGAATACATTTCGTTGCTCATTCGGCTCGACGTGCACGACGTGGAGGCTATCACGTCGCTGCCCGGTAAAGACAGCGACTCCAGTGCATCTGAAGACCAGAAGGAGGAGAAAGAGGGCGACAAAAGCGTCGCCGTTGACAAGTGGTGTTGGATCTATGAGCAGCTCAGGTACGCGGTCGACGTGACGTTGAGTGCTGTTCAGGATGCTCAAATTCGCTGGTAGACGGCTTGCACAGGACCTTACACAACCGTTGATCACGTCGTTGCAGCAGGAATGTACGCGCCAGTCATGCCCCGAAATGAAGGCTGGGGAATGGCTGTACCTATGCGTGGCCCACGGCAACGAAGGGTCGATGGAGGTGAGTTCTGTGCCGTTCAGTTGGGGGGTGAGGCTAACATTGGTTGCCCAGCAATGCTGTGCTATAGATTATATTTTGCATACGCTGGACAGCGCGACCGCCCTGTTGAACTCTCCGCGTGCGTTCCCGTCGAGGTGAGAGCCAACGGGTGCTCGACGTGTCATCTGTTAATATTGTGTTTTAGACTGCAAATTCCGCCTACTTCCCATCGTCATTTCGCCTCCCTTGCCCGTCGGCTAGGACGTATTTTTGCCCATGCTTTCTTTCACCACAAGGAGATCTTCATGCAGGCAGAAGTAGAATCCTCGTTGTACAGAAGATTCCTTGCTCTCAGCGAAAAATTCGAGCTCGTCCCTCCCGACTTCCTTCCTATTCCATCGGACGCTTTCGCTAGCGCCATGGGAGGTGACGAAGACCAAGGAAGAGATGTTCCCGCCCCACGTCTCCTTTCCGCTTCTCTGGATCCCAGCCATTCGTCCCAGATGCTACACACGGATCCGGAGCCTTCCCTACCAGCTTCATCTTCCTCTCAGCACCTTAGCGTTGACATCGACACCCGAAGTCCACCAGGGTTGGCAGCGGAGGGCAGCCCTCGTCGCATGGGGCGCAACCGAACCGATACCATGGTTCCGAGTGAAGCCAGTTCTATTATCGAGGAGTTGGCTGCCCGAGCCGCAGAGACGCCGGCAGAGCTTTCCCTTAATGCAGATGACGACTTGGCGCCATCGTTACCTACCGCCCGACCGCCCGCCGAAGATGCGGTTCCACCTACGGAAGAGCCTTCTCCTGAAGAAACACACGCTGAGGACGAGCCACAAGAAGCCCCGGACCCAAAATTGGAGGCTGCTGGTAAGTTCTCGACCGCTCTCTATGCACTTGATCTGACTTTCATAATGTAGAGGATGAGGCTGAACCCGAACCTTCGGAGAAGGAATCAGAAGTGGAGACAACCCCGTCTGAGCCAACTGCCCCCGAAGCACCCAAGGTNGGAGGATTCAACGGAGACGGAGGTAGATGCGGAGGCATCTGCCCCTCCTTCAAGCACTGAAGAGGTCGTCCAGGTAGAGCCTGAGGACATAGCTGACAAGGACCAATCTCCATCTTCCCCTACTGCCAGCCCCGAGACGAATGAATTGAAAGATTCGGCCGATACAGCGGCTCCCGTCTCGGCGTGAGTGGTGTCGCGTTTCATGCATGCTAGCTCTTTTAGTATGTTTTATTTGTATTTCCTGCTTTGAATGCTATCAAGCCCTCCATTGCTTATACCTAACTTCATACTTTAGTGATAGAGCTTTTCATATCTGGATCTGAGGGAAAATTTTGGGCGCTTTCCGGTTCAAAGGTAACATCGCGTTTTGCACAGCCCCCGTGCGCTCCGCTGTTCCCCGTTGCCCCCGCCAATCTTGTTTCAACTTCCACAGCCCTCTGACCAATGTCGATTCACGGCGACCCTGAGACCCTGCGTGTCAATGTTGAACTTAGAGGTACTTTGGTTTGAGGTAAGCATTTCTTCTGATTTTCGCTGAAACACTGCCTAAGATCATCATATCACGACAGACACACACCTCTTATTCTTGAGCCGTACTTCCGAGCTTGCATGTCTAGATGTTGATCTATACACGACCCACAACAATCAGATGGCTGCCTCGTGTGCCCTCTATTCATCAGAGATATATATCTGGAATTGGAAGTGTTAGCGACAGCTCTTTGAGAGCCAGAACAAGAAATACAAGAAGCGTCCAACACGAGGCGGAGGTGGCCACTCGATACAACTCGAGTCATGAGAACCCATGCACAAAAAACCGACCCATTGAAAGACACAGTGACACACCAGATCCCGAACAAACCCACCCTCCCCCGTTTCAGGGTTCCATTTTTACGACGGCACGAGACGACTTTCTCCCTGTCGTTCTTTTCTTTATCATTATCATCAATAACGGATACCGTTCTATTGCGGTTGAAACGTAAAGTGCACGGTGCTCGAAAGCAATGCTTTAGAGCATCGTCATTGGTTGTAACAACCGTCAGGTATGCAGTGGTCCTTAGGCGCAAATGCCCGTTGCTATTGACTAACGGCATTTACAGCAAGTGGTTTGCCGATATATCGGTGAAAAGTCGTCAACCCTCGGAGCATTGCTTGCATTTCGTCCCCCAATTTCTGGTCGCCTTTCACGAGTCCTTGCTGTACGGTGTCCGTTTGCCCTGCCCTGTTCTACCCACCTGCACCGGTTGTCCTTGACGCGGTGACCAAAGTCCGATTTACCTCGGGCAACGCCAAACTCCAACGGTGAGCTGTCCTTTTTTGGGCATTCGGCGCCTATCAGCGCCGAGAGGCAGGGAGTGGGTACTGGGTATTTTGGATTTAACTGCAATTTTAATCGAGCGGGTGAGTCTTTCTTCGTGATAATCAGTCGTCGTTTTTCATTCCATCTGATACTGTGTATTTTCTGGTTTGCGTACAGGCTGCAAGTGGCTGTCGGAGCGGCCTCTCAGTGAACCGGGAATCCCGTCACCCCAGAATTTCCCATAAGAATCGGGCATTATCCAGTGCTTGATTTATCCCCCACACCGACCGACTCCTTCGACTCGAGCCCCTACTGTCCCCTCAGTGGAGCCAAGTCCCCCCTTGTAGCTGCATCCCCTCCCATCCATCCACATCACCGTCGTTTTCACCCATGAGTTCTTACACTCAACTCGGCGTACCTCCAGAAGAGGAGTTCCCCAGTGATCCGCTCTTTTTACAGGACTGGAAATCGATTTATCTCGACACCATCCGCGGCCGGGCCACTCTTCCACTCCAGTACGATTTACGCTCTCTCGTATCCCGCATGTACCACCTTCATGTTTCGAGGATCCGATGGTACTCTACCAATGTGCCCTTGGAATCGAGTGGCGAGAGGCTCAGGACGTTCGAGCTTGCATCAGGGTCCCAATGGGATGCCAGTCCTGCATTGCAGCCTCGCGCCGGCGCCACAACTAGCCAAGATCCTGGTCAAGATGATGCGACCCCTTACCATCAACATCATTATATGACCGCAGAAATCTCCATCCCTACTCCGGACGCCCTTGTTCGTCCGGCGTCTGCGACAAGTTCTGTTTCAGCTCAATTCCCTACCCCCTCTTCATCTCCCCTCAAACAAGGGATGGTACTGGGATATCTGCGGATTGAAGGGACCTGCCGATCTGATAGCGTTATGGTTCCATCTGCTGGTAGCAGCGTGGCAGCGTCCGTGGATCGTTACCAGACATTCCTTGACCCCCTCGTCCTCCCTTCTACGAATACGTCATCGAGTCAGATTCAGCAGCCTACACCTCGACCGCAAGGCGCTTCGACGAATCGTCAAGGCAATGCCCACCATGCGACATCGTTGGGCTCTGAGTTACATCGGACTCTTTCGGAGCTCTTCATTCCCTCTTCCCAGGAGGCCTTGATGGGCGATGATGTTGCTACTCCTTCCCACTCGGGGGACGTCGATGCGACACCTGTCACCAGGCGGTATAGGAGAAGCTTGATAGAGCAGACGCCCACCCGATCCCAGCCGTACGAGAACAGGGAAGAGTCAAGTCACCAGTATGCGGAGCCCTTGTCTTTCGGTGAAGATAACGCCGCTGCTATATACACCAGTCAACCCCAAGGTTCCTCGAGTGCTCCTGCTGCTCCCACTGACGCCGAGGAGCCTAGTTCCCCCTCCTTCCTGCCAGCTTGGACTGGCCGTTTCGACCGATCATCCCTCGACAAAGCTTCATCTCCATCCCCCCTTTTCATAAGCCCCTTTGCGTCCAGGTCTAACAGCGTCACCAGAAGTCGAGCTTCGACCGATACGACGAGGAGCCAAACCGATACCCGCCCTAACTCAAGGTCCAACTCGAGCTCCAATTCGCCTCCCCCCTCCAATGCTACTTCTTTCACCACCTCCAGCTCGTTCTCACTTTCGTCCGCGGGGTTAGTCTTCAGCAATAACCCTCCGGACCATCCCGGTTCATCGAGGTTGTCTGAGGATGGTGCGAGATTCATTGTGATGTATCTCGAAGGGGCGCAGACGATTGATGAGGCACAAGCTGCGGGGGACGATAAATGTGTCTTGGAGTTGTCGTTCCCAGTCAATCAACCTACAACTCCCAATGATCCCGGCTCGCCTCAATCGTTCTTCACCTTCCGAGACCTGACCATCCTCGCCGACCTTGTCGAGCATTCACTCAAGGAGGAAGAAAGGGATTCGGAGATGGAAGCGAGGGACCTCAGCATGGCTGATTCTGCTTCGGATTCAGCTGCCAGCGATGTCAGTGAAGAATCAACAGGACCGTCTGAAATGTCGATTTTCGCCCCGAATGTTTCGACGTGTTGCTGCGAGTTTTTCAAACGCCTCTTCAATGTGGTGCCACTGGTGTCTGGGCTGAGGGTTGTAGGGGGAAGCGGAAGCGAGGATGTGGATGCCCCGTTGCATTATGATGACTTTTCGCACCATGGCAGATACCTGAAGACGCCTTTCGGAGATGAGGGAAGTAGTGATGAAAGGTTAGATGTCGATACAACTCCAGCTCTTGTCAATGGGCTGAAGGGCCAGTTCGAAAGGAGGAAAGCACGTTGTGATAGAAAGGTATGTGCAATGTCTAGTAATGGTGGTACGACCTTCTGACATGATGCTCCTACAGCTTCTGTCTGCTGCCAGATCTGAATTCCGGAGCTGGACATCTCAAGCCGAGGCGTCGAGTGTGTCCTCGAGCTCCTCGTTCTCAATGGGAGGTTCTACGAATCCTCCCAACTTTGTTCCTGCTCTCGCGTTAGAAGAGGCCAGGATTGCAACTGAGAGGTTTCTCAGGACCGTTAGGGAGGTTGAAGAGGTCGTTCGCTCTTCCACTGCCTCGTCTGACGAAGAATCTTAGATTTTCATTCTTTCGACCGTTCTTGTGATGATACCCATAATATTTTCCTTTTTTATTTTCTCTTCTACTTTCGTATTATTGAGTTATTTACTATCTATGTTCCCTTCGTTTTCATTTCCTTCTGATTCCTGTTTTTACACGATACACGATTCTCAGACTCTTTATTCGATTTTGATCTCTGACCTGAAAACTCTTCAACTGTGACCCTTTCTATCTGCTGAACCTGCTTCCGCCTCTGGTTTAGCAGCTTCGGTTCCGTTGATGTCGGCGGTGGAATTCGCCTTCTTCGCTGCTGCCGTGCTCCCCCTGGTGGTTCGTGTCGATGCACGAGGAGCCGCCTTCGCTGAACCACCTCTGCTTCCTTTACCGCCTCTACCTCCGCGACCCCGTTTTCCTCCTCTGCCAGCTGGTGCCTGAGACTCATCCTCATGAGCCTCAGCAGCCCTTTCCTTCGTACCAGCATCTTCGGCTTCGTTCACCTTGGGTTTCTTGGTCTCCTTCCCGGCCTCCTTCTCTGCCGACTCCTGCTCTTTCTCTCGGGCCGGTTCCATTTCTCCTTTCTCCCCGGACGCCGCCTCGTCTGTCTCTCTTTCTCTCTTCTCGCCAACTTCAGCTTCCTTCGCAGTCTCTCCCTCCTCGTCACCACCACCTTCTCCGTCTCCAATTTTGGTCAACTCGCTCGCCCTCTTCACAACATCGCCCTTGCCTGGATCCGTTTCGATGCGTACGGCGGGGTTGTCGGGGTCAGAGTTCTTGTGGATGGTGTTTCCCTTCTTTGTTTCGATTTCGAGTTTTCCACCAGCATCGGTTTTCACCTCTGCAACGGTACCTGTGGGGTGTCCTCCACCGTAGTTCCACTGAACCTCGTCCCCCGGCTTGAGTTCAGTCTGTTGGTTTTGTCCGTTCTCGTTTTCTGCCATAATTACGTAGATTTCGGTAGCGTATTAGGCCTGAAATAGAACAGATCCTTTTCTTGAGCTTGCGGTCTNGGGGGGTCTCGAAAGATACACTCACACTGGGCAGATAATGGTAATTTCGGTAGTGAGGAAGGTTATAGTAGTGGGGAAGCTGTGAAGCTGTAGCTTAGGTGGAGGCGATCACTCTGACGTATGATGCCTCTGAGACACACAGGCGATCATAAGATTGCTAAATTTAGCCGAGGTGATGCAATTGTCGAACCGCAGCCTGAGCCTCAGTGCTAGATTTATTTTCTTCCTGCCCAAACAAGAAAGTTCAAAAGCTCAAAATAATTCGTTATGGGGTACAAATTCTCGAAAAATCGTCCCGAAGATGACGGTTCAAATGCTACGCGTTCAAGGAGCCCTTCGGTCTCCAAGTTCGGCAGGTGTCTTTCTGTAAAGGTGGACGCTTTCAGCGTTCTTCAATAAAACGCCTGCAACACGGGAAAATTGAGCATGAAACCTGGAGAATGATATCTCGCTCACGGGCTGGACTGGGTGAAGCTCGGACCGTCATGGTGGCAAGCATGGCGAAGAGCAGCTGCGCGTACAAGAAGAAGGCTCTCATTATGTTGTAGTGAGAGGGGAATAAGACGTTGAATGAAGGGCTTTGTATGGAGCTGGGGTATTGTGAAGACGATTTTCGCTATCTGGTATATGTATTAATTTCTCTAAGGTTCTACGACCCTCTAATCACCTCATAGATTGTTCCGAAATGACGAACTTTCAACAGTCAAGTCACTCGTCTTACGCCCACACGACGAAAGATAGTTATCATTGCACTCGTTCTTCTGTGATACATGTCTCAACGGATGATTACCGCCGTGAATTTTAAGTATGACCCTTGTCAAGAGACTATTGGCAGCTCCGCAGAACTCCTTGGAAATATTTTCTCCCATGCTTTCGACTGGGAAAGCTTCTCATAATTGGGGATCACTCTTCTCAAATCATCCAATACCATTCACCAAAGCAGCCTAGCATTGACATGAGCATAGTACACGAACTTATCAGGCGATGAAAAATCGAGTCCAACATGGCTTGCTCNAAAACTGACGCCTGCTGAAACTCTCTTGGGATCTAGGGGCCACTATCTCCAAGCCGTTCTCCACGTCTTGTGTGTTCATGGGTGCACCGTTGAACGTACCTCCAGTGACACTCATATTCCTAGAATTCTCAAAGAAAGAGCAGAAGACTTTTCCGTCATTATCCGTGGCCTTTACACCCTTCCAGTCCCCTTTCCCATTACTTTGGGTATTGCTTCTGTTGGCCTGGGCGTTCACCGTGGGGTGAGTGGTACCCGCGAAGGGGATCGATGCCCCGGTTCTTGCTGCTTCTGGCCTACTCCTCCGGTCGAAGCTGCTGGTACACGAAGGGACCGTTTTCGTCCCGTTGCCATGATGAGAGGTAGTCGTATGTGAATTGATTAAAACGTTCNGGGCCCCAGGAAAGTATAAACCATGAAACGCTTGAGTGTTTGCACTGACACTGCTGACGTTGATGTTGACAGATGCCCTTCGAATCCCGAAACGACGATTGGCAGGATCGGATGAACCGTAATTGAAGCTCCTAGCCTCGTAATGGTGAGCTGTCTTGCCGGCCATACAAACTTGACTCCCGGGCTCTAAGCCTTTGTGAAAAATTTGCGATTCCTCGGGACATGCCTGCGGTAAAACTTGGTTGCCGTCGTCGGACGAGCCATTTGAGTTCCTATTGGAGGGATTGGTAATTTTGAACTTGTAGACATCCGTAAGTGTTGCTTGTCGCGGAGGATCGGTAGGCTCAGTCATACTCGGAGAATCGACTGATGTGCGAGTGATTGAGATACACGGAGGGAAGAATAAGGTTGAGAGTGAGATTTCTGGGAGGGAAACTTTATGGCCGACAGAGGAATGAGCCCCATCTTTTATAGCCAGCCCGATTGGTGGCTTGGACATCATTGACTGTGGCTAGCACACCCGCCTCGTTCAAGCGTCGTCTTGACGACAAAGCCCAGAGTAAAGAGGCTATATCATATAGGGTGCAGCGTTGTTTGGGCCAGAACAATGGGGAAACTAGCCAGGTCCAAGCCACCAAGGAACCACCGGCGCCGTAGGATTTGCGGATTTAGCAGATCCCAGAGCCATATGAACGATGCCGGTGTGCCTTTAGGACCCCGCATACACGATTTGACAGGCCGCCAACCAGTGGTGGACTTCACGACGATTTCGCTTTGTTTCATCACAAGAGGCACAATTTATTGGTGCAGGTTCGAAAGACCTGCTTCGAGTCAGCCGATGACCACCTGGAGGCAAGGTCCACCCAGGAAGCCAACGATCATCTGGCGAGGTTCTTTTGTGTGATCCTTGCAAAAAAATGCCGATTCTCGGAGGTCGAATGTTGGAAGTTGGGAACGTTGAAAGGCATCTCAATGCTCAATGATTGTTTGGTCCAGAAGGAATGACCAAACACTGTAGTCCACGTCTATTGCCCGAAAATCATCTTAAATACCGGAAGCAGGGACAGACACCTTTCTTCTCATTTATTCATTACCTCGGAATGCTAGAAAGGCCACTTTTCGGTTCTCAATGGCTTGTGCCTCACAGTGAAAGCATTACATTCAACGGATCACATCTAACCATACAATTGAACTCGATTATCTGCTCAGAAAAACCGACTCGGCGATTCGGATGTGTTGAACCTGTCTCGACATTTAGCCAATGCCATCTCCATACCATTCTCCACGTCTTGAGTAGTTATCCGTGTACCGTTCATCATGATGTTGTCAAGAGTGAAATTGGAGGCACTCTGAAAGATTTTCATCACTTTGCCCTTCTCGTTCTCAAGCCGTAGACCCTTCGCGCTGGCAGTGCCACTTTTACCTTCACCTTGGACATGACTTCTGTTGGCCTTCGGGGTCGCCTTGTAATACGGACTCCTCCCGTATCTAGCCAAAGCCGTCGAGCGCTCTCTTCTAGTCGGTCCCGTGTTACTACTCTGCCGATTCTGGGAGGCGGTCGTGGGGTCTAGGGTGTTCCCATTGGAAAAACGCGCNGGCATGTCCTCCTGAGACTGTCCCAATGTTCTGGACTCCAATACCAAAGAACTCGAAGTCAGAAAGCATACAGGTACCTGCACCAACATTGACAACATTGATAGAATGAATCGCCCTATAGTCGATGTTTGGGAGGGTCGTGGTATGTGTGAAGCCACTTCGCCTGGGATATTGAGCGCCACCGACGGTCATGTTGATTCCTTGAACCCGATTGAAAGCGTCTACTTCATCCCTGATAGTTTGCTGCCACACAGTGCCAGCTATAAAGCCCTCCACTCGGTTCAAAGTGACAGAGGACGTCCGAGCTCCTGGCTCAGATTTGGACTTTTCCTCAGAGTTCTCATTGCCATCATCGGACGACGAGTGTAGATTAGACGACAAGTCCTCCAGATAAGGCTTGCTACTAGTCCCCTTATAGTCCACATCATCTTCGCTGGAAGAAGTCTCGTTGGATGAGTGATTGCCATCGGAGATGTTAAGGTGACCAAGCTCATGAGGAAGGTATCTTGCCAGTGCTTCTTGACGGTTCCTGGGTTCGGTCGTGTTCGACATTTGGACTTGAGGAAGGGAAATTCTCAGACAAGGATTAAGAGGAAAGTGGTTGTGGTCCGGGAGGGGTGTTAGATGGGAGACACAAGAACGACCCACCACCTTTTATAGCAAGTCTCAGTGTGGCTTGGACCAACGGTAGCCAACAGAATGGGAGGAAGCTGCGCCTCTTTGTCATGACGACAATGCGCGGAACAACCGACAACAGGGCTGCATCGCAGAGACCTCGGAGATAAACCATGGGACAATTGGGAAAGCGAGTCATGAATTTCGGGAGTCAGATTTCTAGGGCCCGATCGGTATTGACCCTCCTGAGGTTCTCTCTACTAATAGCTTACGGGTGTTGAGCCTATACTCTTTCATGCTACTACATCTTTTCTTTCACCCGGAACGCGAGTATATCCACCAAAACATTCTGCTGTGGCCATCATCTCGTTGAACCTTTNCCCCCCTTCCTATCCCAAGCCGGGAAGGCTCGTGTGACGTGTTCCGTTGAATCCTCTGAGTCTTAGAGGGCTCTCCAAATTAGAGCTAGTTCCGTGTAATCAGACACATCGACAATCTCAAGTCAAACTCTCTCTCTCCTCTTTGCCAGAGCGTCGGAGTCAGGGTCGGACTTGGAATTTTACCAAAGCCTCGAAGTTTTGCCACTGCTCCTACCTGGTAGCGAGCATTCATCGACGTTCATGCAGCATTTCCTCTCCATTGCTCCATTCCTATGGTTATGAGGCTCCCATGACCCTTTGAAAGTGAAATGGGCGCCATTTGCGCCCTCACTCGCTGCTACAATTTCACCGGCCGTCGTCTTGAAGGTAAATTAGGTGTGGTCTACTTGGTTCTCCGGTTTGCAGTGATATATCATCTGACTCATGAACTACATAGAAAGTCATCTTCGCCCAAGGGCCAGTTCGTTGACTTGGGTGGCAGTTCGAGCACAGTAGTTTACTGTCTGAGGTAGCGTCATTGCCTGATTGAGTGCGTCGACCACTCAATGCGTCCTAGGCACTCAGATAATGTATAAAATTTAGGCATACCTACCCTCTTCTCATCAGTGAAGCCTCTCATCGAACAGTTCAATTTCTCCATCTCGACCGAGTAAGTGTTCATTACTGCATGAATCGAAATCCCCTCAGTCAGACCTAATACCTTCCCAAGCGAATGGACTTATTCCTGGCTTGTGCCATGATTATAACCCATCTCTTCTCGCCTGGCTCGTGACTCTCGTCGCTGCGAGCTGGGTTGACTTCGACCCCAAGCTGCTACCTTCCATCAAAGGCGCTTTGCCGATTCTCGAACTAGATGCACCAGCTTTTTCATCTATGGACTTGCTCAACTCCATTATCGGAAACATTTCCCCGAGCGCTACTCTCAAGGACGAAGGCGACGGTAACATCACGGCGTACGATGGGGAAGTTCTCGCTAGATTCGTCAACAAGGAAACAGGAGAAATATGGATCTACGGCAATTACGGTGCAACCCCTCTTGCGAAATCTACCATCAATTTCAAGAAGGCCCTTCGTTTTATCGAACGTGATTCTGTTGGCTTCCCTGAAGACGACACGATCATTAACATCTGGTGAACCTACCGTCGAATCCAATGAACCTCCTCCCGTTGATGAGGGTACCATCGCCGCCACTGCCAGGTCCTTTGACACGCAGATTCAAGACTCCTCTGCCCAAATGCCCAAACACGCCTTGGACCCAAACCCGAAATCGCAGTCAGCCGCTATTGTCCGCGATGACCCTTTTGAACACGAATTCCGCCGCAAAATTGGTGGCTTCTGGTATAATCTCGTTTCCTCCCCCGTGTTCGTAATCCAAAACAAGCGATATTTCTGGCACCACCCGTTCATTGCTGTGAGATGGTTCGTATCCGGGAAATTTGCCGCCGCTTGGGTATAGGAAGAATGCTGGTGGGCCAGGTAGTCGGATTAGCTTGGGATTTTGGGTTATCGATGCATGCGATGTCGCGCCTGCTCCCATCGACTTCCAGGTTCTCGAACCAACAGATGCGAGGCGCTTAGCTCGCACACTCGAGCCTTGGAAGACTGTTATTGATGGAGGTACGACTGCAGTTATGAATTGGAGGACATGCTCATTCTTCCGCGATGATGTCGCTAGCAACGCCGCTAAGTTGATTGGACAGGGACGAGGAGTGGTGTCTGCGTGGTTTGAGGCTGCTGCAACTGACCTGCAGTACCAGATTTTACAGATGTATAGGGATCCTGAGTCGCTTTTGGTGCAGCATTACGGAGGTGCGTCAGCGGTTTTCCGTTGGAAAGGGGTGACGTGTCGGTGTGGCAGACTGAGGTGCTTGGGAGGCCAGCATGTTTTCAGATGAGGTATTTCAATAATACTCCATGGTCAACTTATCTACACGTTGTACATGATAGTTTTATCTGACTTTCCGAACTTGGGATTGAGCGATTGCGACTTTGTACGTACAATTACAGCTTTACACCCTGATATGCTACAGCTTGCTACAAGCTCGGAGCACCGGTTTCTGAGCCTCATAGAACAGGATGGCTCTTACATCAACTGATTCTCGAGGAGGTGCATCTTTCGGCGTCAATGGATCGTCGAAGGCGGCATGTGGGGTAAAGGTGGCAACACTACCATCCTGCACGGAGTCGAACCTGTGACCGCAAGAAATTAGCTTTTGCCAAAAACTCTCAGAATGACCTTACAGCTTGACAATCAGTGCTTCGTCCGGCGTCATCCCATAGTAATATCCCCATTTTTGCTTTCTTGAGTATGTCACACCAAGCATCTCGCTCTGCAAGTGAGCATCTACGCTCGGATCCTTCAGTGTGATGGGGAATGTGTCGGATTTGGTGTCAAAGCTCCAATAGTTTCCTACAGCGAGGGGGGTGTCATACGCTGTGTGCAATACCGGCCTCCAGAAACTGATAATCTGGAAACGGCATTGTAAAAGCCTCGAAAGCTCTGCGGGAGGGACTTCCTTTCGCAAACGGGTGATTGCTCCTGCCGGTGAAAAGTCAACGTGAACGAAATGGATGGGTGGTCGACCACTCGGGTGTTTATTAGCCATTTGGCTTTGGCGGTATACTTCGACATTGAGAAATCGTGGGTGAGAGGCGCAGATAAAAATTGGGAAGGTTTTCAACTCACCATGATTATATACAATGACACGGCTTGCACCCGTGGACTGCTTCAAGGTCTCCACGACTTCATGATAATATTTCTGCTCCACTTGGGAATCGTCAGAGAAGGCAGTAAATCCTGTCGGACTCTTAACGAGCTGGAAACCAAGCGAGTCAAGC
This sequence comes from Candolleomyces eurysporus, assembly GCA_027579435.1. Taxonomy (NCBI): domain Eukaryota; kingdom Fungi; phylum Basidiomycota; class Agaricomycetes; order Agaricales; family Psathyrellaceae; genus Candolleomyces; species Candolleomyces eurysporus. The sequence goes on along the minus strand of JANBPK010001197.1, from coordinate 25,470 downwards.
GGCGCGGGCGGTTCCTTCGTTTCACGTAGGTTCTCTATGATAACCTCTTTCGTTTCATAGCCAAAATTCGTCTCTCTGACCCATTTGGGATCATTCGGGTCGAAGACGGCCGTGTAAGCTTTGGTGCCTACTGCCGGGGTGACAGCAAATCTGAGGGAAGCAGTTGTGGAAGGCATAATGAGAACGGCGAATTTGAATGAACTGTCGAGCGTTCGAAGGGCTTTATATACTCAGAGCATCTTTCTTATCATGGGATCTGGCTGCTGTAACACTGGACTTAAAGTGGAGTCGGTGACGGCCATGCCCCAGATTGGAAGCCTCATTCAAAATGATAGCATGCGTAGATTAGTTAAAAGTAGAGCGTAGCGTACGGAACAACGAATCGTATTACAAGTTAGCTCTCTTCCTCGGAGCGATCATGTGACGCGCGCAGTTTGCGTTTGTGTACGCGCCCTGCTCTCAAGCGCCTGCGCGCCTGATCCCTTGCTTTCCTCTTGCTCTCGTTCCCCATCCTTGAACGATAGCATACANTTTGCTCGATTAGAGCTATCTTTTCTCTTCTTTCCCACCCGCCCTCTACCAGTATGTGGGTAGGTCACGGACCCCAGCTTCTTCCGGATTATCTTCTCTGTGTACTTACCTGCGCGCTCCGCTCTTTGTTTCTGAGTCAATAGAATTATCTCCCCCGCTAAGAGATGAGATTCCTCTCTCCCTGGCCTGCTGGAAAACTCCCAGCCAGCCCGTGGGCTTTTCACGACTCAGCGCTCAGAGTCGGCTCCCGAGCTAGCGCCGAAGTTCCCCACCACCCTTGGAAACTAGGATTGACAATTGCGTCAACCCTCGAGTTTTCAAGGTCAACTTCTCATCTCTTCTCCTCTGCCCATTCAGAGTCTTGGTCTCCTAGAGCCCGTCTCTTACATTTCTTATCTGCCTGATTTGATGGATTCCCGAAAGATGCATGACTCAATTTATTCTTTCGGGAAGTCTCTTCCCTCGCTCCCGTACGCTAACTTGTTGCTCACATGATGCAAAGAAGAGTGCTTGAAGTTCGAATGGAAGCACCAACAAAAAGTGCAACAATTTAGGTGTCGACGGTAGGCAGCTAGGACTTCCCGACGACTCTTTAGTCACATGAAACGGGGCACCGGTCACCGGCTGCATGCCTACAAAGTCGACAGGGGTAGGTATGGCTCCTACTCGGTCTGTCCTGAAACTCAAATTGCCATTGACACTCGTTCAGTCTGCTGGGTCCATAACGCCCCATCTGTCAGTATCTCTTCTCTGCCTTGCGTCACTGTTGTTTGCCAGTGTATGTGTCTTCACATATAAAGTACGGTCCCTGCCCTTCTTCGCTTTATCTCCTTCGCATCCCCCGTCCTGTACTACTCCGATTTCAAGATGTCAGCGGTCGAAGGGAATCACCTTCCATTTCAGAACGGCATGCCTACCCCAACCCCATCTTCCGAGCCACTCAGCTTGACATCGGCTCCCGCAGTCGAATCATACCTCTCTAATACTCCCTTTGCGGGTCAATCTGTGACATATCTGACGGGAGGCACAGTCAATTATCTGTATAGGGTCCATCTCCTCGTCCCTTTTGAGGGCAGTCATACGGTGATCCTTAAACATGCCCAGCATGTGACCAAAGACTGGCAGGATACAGCATGGGACTTGAAGCGACAGGTGAGAAACAGCGAAATCGAGTAGTGCTCTATGTTCACTCTTCGTCAATCGTAATCCAGGTGTTCGAAGTAGAGGCAATGATGCGCGTTAGATCACGTCTCCCTCCCTCGTCTATCGTCACCATTCCCAAGATCTACCATTTTGACGCCCACAACTATGTCATCATCATGGAGGATTGTGGCCCCGACGTCGTCACTTTAACCGAATTCCTTTCTTCCGGCGGCGCTGCGCCCTCTTCTGGTGCAGAAACAGCGAAAACCATCGGGGTAGCTTTAGGCGAATTCCTTGCATCGATTCATGAGTGGAGTAGGAGCAATCCCGAGGGCATTCTCGATCTTTTTGACGAGAATACGCAGGCGAAGGAGGCGGCGGCGGAATTTTACTACGATCGCGTAGCGCCCACGTTGGACCGCTCGGATAAGGACTGGAATGAACTATCGCCACTGCTGTCGGACTTGCAAGTAGATCAAGCTAAGATTCAGCTCATCTCGACGCTGGCCCAAGAGTATCGTTCCAAACTCTTCTTCGATCGAGTCCCTGGTCGCGATGTGGTTAGTTCTTCGCTCAACTCAGACTGTCCCATCATATCCGCTTCCATTTCAACTCGTAAGAAAACTGAACTGACAGATATTTTCCTTTCTCTAGTTCGTCATGGGAGACTTCTGGCATGCGAATATCCTAGTTGACTCCCGTGGACCAAACCTTCGTATCTTCGTTTTAGACTGGGAAGTCGCAAAGAGAGGATTACCGGGCTCAGATGTCGGCTTATTTTGTGGTGGGATGAATTTCCTCGTCCGTGGGGACAAGATCGCTTCCGAGGCTGCGACTGTGATACTTCAAATCTTCATCGAAGCTTACGCTCGCTGCATTTCGAATTCTGGAAGCGGCGTCAGCCTGGCGCAGGACACGCTGTTCCACTGGGGAGGTTACAGTGTTTTTTGGGCGCCTCGTTACCCACCGGGGGACAGGGAGGCAGTCCAGGCGTTGGTAAGGGAAGGGGTGGACTTCTTGGTTCACTCTCAGGATACAGACTTCCTGGCGCAATCACCCGCACAGGGACTTTTACCGAAATAAGTACGTTTCTGTAGATCCATAGCTCTTCTTACATAAAGAAAAGGTGACGGCAGGTAGCATTTTATATGATGAAACTCTGGTGGACTCAAAAAGGCTTGAGAGGATCGATAAGCGTTACGAAACTGCATATGGAGTCCTTGACTCCACGGAGCGGAGGGATGGAAGGATGGAAGGAGGGTTCCCGCAAATCCTTCGCTTCCTCTGTACATCGAGCCTCCAATCGTGAGCTATCCGTAGCAAGTCGATTCTTTCTGGTAGCGTGAGAGGTAGGTGCACCTTTGCCTTCACCTCACTCAGCCCCACGGCTCCACATCTGGGCGAACGTGGATAATCTACTGCACTCATTATGCGCATCAGCGAGCAGCCGAAGCCGTTCTTTGATCCTTGCTTCTGGAGCTTACCTATCTATGTTGATGTGTGAGAGTCTTCGTGCTTCGTGTTAGAACAGCGAGTCGCCGAGGCTGATTTTAGCGGATGGAGTAATTATGCACGTTAATATGAGCAGAACGGTCTATGCAGAACCAGGTCGGCCGAACCGAAGTAGGTGGAATGAAGGAGGGCTCTCCCGCAATCTATTATGCATACGGATCGAGACCAAGGAATATTTGAAAGCGAGTAGGGCGCGAGTGGAAGGCTCTATAGGCATACGTTCACCTGTGGGAAGTGGCCACTGCTTCGCATGGCAGTGGTCCGAGGCATTTTCATATACAATACAGCTGAGTGATCCATGTTGGAAATGAGGTGACTCAGGGGAGAGTTAGTACTGAAAACAAAACACAAGCAGGTAAATGGGAAACATTGGCGGAAAACAGCGGAGCCGTTGATGGTTCCTGCACATGCCGCGCATCCATCTTGGCGCCTGGAAACGGCACATATGAACCCGAGTCAAAATGCCTCGGAACCTAGAAGACACGGGAACAGACCAGCCTTCTTCCTTCAAATGAGTCGGGAAAGTGCAGGGACTGAGTAAACGGGATCGAAGTGTATCCTTACAGTTCAAAGTCCCGAGATTATACCAAGAGGACGACAATCCTGAGCCAGCGACACTCAGACGCTCAGAGAACGCTGATTTCATCGGCTGAATGGGGGCACATGTTAACACGGGGGAAATCGCATTTGAGATTGCAGTGGCCTAGGGGCACAGATCAGATGGCGCCTAGTTGAGGTAAGAGATTGCCACAAACCTCAGCCAATGATGTCAACTCAATAGCGAAGAAATAGAACCATCTCTCGACCCAAGACCACGCTGCAGCTGCGCAAGTACAGTGGCCTTTGGTGCATCTCTGGAGCTCACATCCTATATAGGATCGCCGCTGCCGGGATTCCCGTTTTCGCATGGAAGAACGAGACGGAGGAAGAATTCACTCAGTGCATCGAGCAAACTCTCACAGCGTTTTCCGACGAAAAGCCTTTGAACATGATACTCGATGACGGAGGCGACTTGATCAACATGATTCAGGACAAATATCCTCAGTATATCCCAGGTCAGTGAGCGTCTTTCCAAGACGGGAAGTAAAATTCATTAGTGCGTCAAGGGATTCGGGGTCTCACTGAAGAAACAACCTGTGGCGCCCACCATCTGTATCGGATGTTCCGCGAGGGCAAACTCAAGCTCCCAGCCATAAATGTCAACGACTCCGTCACCAAGTCCAAGTTCGACAACTACTATGGGTGTCGCGAGTCCCTTGTGGACGGTATCAAACGCGCCACCGATGTAATGCTGGCCGGAAAAGTCGCCGTTGTCGCCGGGTATGGCGAAGTTGGCAAGGGTGTATGTATCCTCGCCACCTCCACCATACACACCTTCTTATCCGAGTTTGCAGAGCGCGGAAGCCCTGCGCGCTTACGGTGCCCGCGTCGTTATTACCGAAATCGATCCCATCAACGCTCTGCAGGCTGCGATGAGTGGCTATGAGGTCACCACCATGGACGAAGTAGCTTCCAGGGGCAATATATTTGTCACTGCTACCGGAAGTCGTGACATCATCACCGGAAAGCACCTTGTTGAGATGCCCGAGGACGCCATTGTATGCAAGTAAGTCTCTGCAGATCTCATCCGCCAACGATTGCTCACCGTTGGAAAACACAGTAATGGTGCCTTCGACATCGAGGTGGACGTTGGTTGGTTGAAGGCGAATGCAAAATCCGTTGACAACATCAAACCCCAAGTCGATCGCTACACTATGCCCTCTGGTCGCCACATCCTCCTTCTCGCCGAAGGCCGCCTGGTGAACTTGGGGTAAGATACCTCCCTTTCGAAAACTAGCGCCAAAACGAAACCTGATTCTTCTTTTGTTAACCACAGATGCGCCACTGGCCACCCCTCTTTCGTAATGTCCTGTTCTTTCTCCAACCAGGTTCTCGCACAAATAGCTTTGTGGACGACTCCCGAAAAGTTCCCAATTGGAGTGCACATGCTGCCCAAGGAGATCGACGAGGAAGTCGCCCGCGCCCACTTGCCTCATCTGAACGTCAAGTTGACGACTCTGACCGAGAGCCAGTCCGAGTATCTGGGAGTCCCAATCGGTGGGCCGTACAAACCGGTACGCCCTGGTTCTTTTCGTATAGCGATATCGAGAATGATTTACGCCATTTTAGCCCCACTATCGCTACTAGATGGCCTCGCAGCAGAAGTAAAAGGCGGATAATCCAGATGTCAGCTAGAGCTCGCTTCACTGTTTTGCCGCAAAGCCTTGAAAGGGTATAGAGCTTATTTTTGTGATTACTTACTACGCCACCATGTCCAAATTCTCGCCAGAACTCGAACATGAAATCAGAATTGCTATAGCTTCTCATTGGCCTCTGCCCAGGACCCTCTTGTAACGTTGAGGAACTACGATTCGAGAAATTCAGAAGATAGGTGTCATTGGGCTGCTGACAACCCCCACAGCCAAGTCGGATGGATGAGTGTATCGTTGATTTAGACTCAGCTTCAAACCCTCCACCTCGTGTTTCTCCATCGTTTGTTCTCCTGCTCGGAGCAGACACCAATCTCCGAGCCTTTCTAATTCGCAGCGTCGACCTTTCATAAGTCTGCGATCACGGAGCATCCATGCGCTGTACTGCAAAGCAGGTTCGTGCGGTAATAAGCGGCGGTGGTGACGACGACGTAGTCTCGGAACTCGCACACTTGAGCCCAAAAGTGAAGAAGGAGGAGGTCGAGAGAGCAGGTAGTGGAGTATTGGAAGGATGGAACGAGCCCACACATCATCAACGACCCGCCGAGTGCGGACGGAGGATTCAACTCGTCTACGGCCTGCGGGCGCCGGATGCGCGAGCTCGCTACGGTGATGAAGAAAAAGCTCCAGCTCCTTTCGGTAACCTTTTCGGGACAACACGAGTGGTCGAGATGGTTTAGCGAAAGTGAAAGTGAAAAGAAAGTGAAAGTGGCAGAGTGATAGGGATACTAGTGTTTCATCTCATCGGGAGGAGGACAGAGAACTTGGATCCGATAAGAGGTGCGAGGATGGTGGCACTTGGAGCGGAGGTTGAAGTGGGTCGGTGTTCAAGCTTCAAGGTGTGCCGCCGCAGTGTGCTCGAACTCTCCGGCAGTCGTCAACAGTGAAAGATTAAAGAGCTAAATTAGCGTCTAGCTTACTGGATAGCGACAACGACGATCACATACGACTTTCGTACTTCTACGAGTAACAGATTCATCCAGGAGACCCATGATCCCAGAAAGTGGACTTGGTGGGCGTGAACGCTAACCCTGATCGCTATGAATCGGCCAGTCTGAGGGATGTCGACAAAGCGTCAAAAACTATGGAACGGGGTTGGAGAGATTCCGGCAGCAATGATAGACGACAACGTGGAAGGCACATCTCGTCAAAGTACATTTCACGGGTGGAGGGCATGAGCTCGAGGACGACGCAAGGCTCCACGTTCAAGGACGTGACTGACGAAGGGTAGTTCTGAAGGGCAGCATTGTTCTGTACTCCTGGTGAGGGATTATGTGAGTGTAACGTAACTGTATGTTCAAGCTCATTCGCACTCTGTGGTTCGTCTAAAAATAGAAGGATTTTTGGGATGTTCGCGGATCAAAACGAGGGGAGAAAGGTTCGCCAGAACGCCTGCAGGCGTCTTCTGATTTACAGAAGGAGGTATGTCGCGTCGCCCTATTGGTTCGCTGGCCAATCCAGGATGTATGAAAGCCTCGAACGCGTCTACTCACCCGAGGTCAACGCTTACCGGGCGACATGGTGATCATTTGGAAGAAATTCTGGGTAGCTAGATGTGATTTCGGTACCATCTTGTCAAGTAAGGAAGAGTTCACTGCATTTACGACTATCAACGTAACGTTACGGTGACGCCGAGTGGGGAACATAACTCCTTCTGCCCGCCGGCGTGTTTGATGACATGAGGGGAACGCGGCATTGGTCCGAGGAAATCCTATTTGACACCTCGGATACTGGGCTATAACTGAACAATGAGCATCTCATCAAGGGTTGTTCAATACAAACCAGTTACGCGGTGTCTCTTATCTCGTCCCTTTGTTATCTGGGAGAACAGGGGAAAAGAGCATGCACCAGAAGGCTTCAGACGTGAACGCGACGTTTTCTCTTGCTATGAACCCGACCGCAAGTCGAGCTCCCGAAATTGAGCGCTAAACACTGGCCAATGAGCAAATCCTCTTAGATAATAGCGGATCAAATACAGGGGCCAGGCATGGCCGACTTGTGTCCGACTAATGGCACCGATCTTGTTGCAAACCTCCATCGCAATTTGCAGATGTCCTGGGGTTAGCGATGCCCTGGATGGGTGATGTATTGGGGCAAATTGACGATTTTCGCAGAACGCGCGTCCCAGAGAATGGATCGTACCGGTGACTGCACCAGGCTATTGGGTAGCCGGGGTGTATAGTACGCAGGGCTCATAATTGGGATGGATCTGTTGCTTCTCGTCTCCGGGTATTTGACCTGGAGCCGCGGCGGACAGGCTATTGGTGGAAGCCGGCCGCTCACCGCAAAAGCTGGCTGTAGCAACGCACATCAGACAATCCAGAGTACCGCGCTGATACCAGAATATTCGCAGAAAGTGGTATCAGGGCCGCGCGTGGGAACTTTGGGGGCCAACCAGATTCTGCCTAGGGCGTCGGACCCGGTTTTAGGCCCAATAACGCCGGACCAGGGTCCTATACCTCTTTTATTTTTCTGTTATATACCCCCAATCACGCCTCTGCTCTTCCTCACTCCCATCTTCTCCTCCATCGCCCGCCATGTCTTCCAAAGGTGTGTCCTCGTCGTCCAGAGCCCCGGGTCCGTCGTGCAGATCGCTCACCACCCCCCGCTAGCCATCCGCGAGTACGATGCCAAGCTCCTCCTGGCCTACTGGCTCGAGCGTGCGCCTGCAGTGGCCCCTCACGCGACGGTGAAGACCAACTTCTCGTACCCCACCGCAAAGGTCGCCCAGATCTCCTGGGATCCCGAGACGAACACCATCACCCCCGACTCGCAGCTCCCGAGCTGGGTGTTCACCGAGAAGCTCGTCGCAAAGCCTGATCAGCTCATCAAGCGCCGAGGAAAGGCTGGTCTGTTGGCTCTCAACAAGACTTGGGACGAGGCCAAGCCCTGGATCTCCGCACGCGCGGGCAAGCCTCAAAAGGTGAGCTCGAGTCTCCATCTCATCGTCCCCGCTGGCCACACAACGTGTATCTCGGCCATCTGTTATCTCCCTGATCATACCTCGATTCAGTCGCGTAATGTGCGACGCGAGGCTATCAGATGCGAGATGCGAGACAAATGACCACGAACGCGTCTCTAATTAGTGGATCCACGTGATCGACCCTGCACCTTCACTTTTATCAGCTGCATCTCCTTGTCCTCGTTCCCGATACTGATCAATCACGCAGGTCGAATCGATCACCGGTACCCTCAACAACTTCATCGTAGAACCCTTCCTGCCCCATCCCTCCAACACCGAGTACTATGTCTGCATCACCTCCAAGCGAGAGGGCGACGCGATCCTGTTCACCCACGAAGGTGGCGTGGACATTGGTGACGTCGACGCCAAGGCCCTGGTTCTTGACATCCCTGTCACAGAGGCTTTCCCTTCACGCGAAACCATCGCCAACACCCTCCTGACTCACGTCCCTGCCGAGAAGAAGGACACCCTCGTCGACTTCCTCACCCGTCTCTACAGCGTCTACGTCGACCTCCACTTTGCTTACCTCGAGATCAACCCCCTCGTCGTCCTCGATGGCGTCAATGGCGGAGAGCCTCAGGTTTGCTACCTCGATATGGCCGCCAAGCTCGACCAGACTGCAGAGAGCATCTGTGGTCCCAAGTGGGCCGTTGCTCGTGACTTGACCGTCTACGATGCTGCTGCCACCAAGGCTGCCAAGGTCACCGCTGACCGTGGACCACCAATGGTAAGTTTGCCTACGGTTATCCCAACGTTCGCGTCTAACTGGCTTTGCTAGGTCTGGCCCGCTCCTTTCGGTCGTGATCTCACCAAGGAGGAAGCCTACATCCAGAAGCTCGATGCTTCCACCGGTGCTTCCCTCAAGCTCACCGTCTTGAACCCCGAAGGTCGCATCTGGACCATGGTTGCCGGTGGTGGTGCCTCCGTCGTCTACTCTGACGCCATCGCTGCTCACGGATACGCACACGAGCTCGCCAACTATGGTGAATACTCTGGTGCTCCTTCTGAAGGCCAGACCTACGAATACGCCAAGACCATCAGTAAGCTATTTCTCCCCAATGTTCAATGACTGTCTTTAACAATCCCTCCAGTCGACCTGATCACCCGTGGCACTCCTCGCCCCGATGGCAAGCTCCTCATCATTGGTGGTGGTATTGCCAACTTCACCAACGTCGCTGCTACCTTCAAGGGAATCATCCGCGCTCTCAAGGAGTACAAGAACCAGCTCATCAACCACTCCGTCAAGATCTTCGTTCGCCGTGGCGGTCCCAACTACCAGGAAGGTCTCAAGGCCATGCGTCTCCTCGGTGAGAGCTTGGGCGTCCCCATCCGCGTCTTCGGTCCCGACACCCACATCACCGAGATCGTCCCCCTCGCTCTCGGCATCGACCTCTCCAAGAGCAAGACCTCCAACGCCCCCGCTAGCGGCTTGAAGAGCGTCCAACCCGGCACTCCCCCCGCTCAGGCCGAGCAAGTCGCCCCTGTTTCTGATGCCAACGAGACCGTTGGAGCTATCCACCCCGATGGTGAGCGTACCCAGGCCTCCGACAACATCGTCCACTTCGAGACCAAGGTCTCCCAGAGCGGACGACCCTGGTTCAGGCCTTTCGATGCCAACACCCGCTCCTTCGTCTACGGTCTCCAACCCCGTGCCATCCAGGGCATGCTCGACTTCGACTATTCTTGCGGTCGTCAAGCTCCCTCCGTCGCTGCCATGATCTACCCCTTCGGTGGTCACCACATCCAGAAGTTCTACTGGGGTACCAAGGAGACTCTCCTCCCCGTCTACACCAGCTTGAAGGAGGCCGTTTCAAAGCACCCTGATGTCGATGTCGTCGTCAACTTCGCCAGCTCTCGATCGGTCTACTCGAGTACCCTCGAGTGCTTGGAGCACGAGCAGATCAAGGCCATTGCTCTCATCGCTGAGGGTGTCCCCGAGCGCCACGCTCGTGAGATCCTCTGGAAGGCCGACGCCAAGGGTGTCCTCATCATCGGTCCCGCCACTGTCGGTGGTATCAAGCCTGGATGCTTCAGGATCGGTAACTCTGGAGGGTACGTTGTGTTTTTTTCTTGCTTTGCCGACAATTACTGATTCATCTCTTGCAGTATGATGGACAACATCATCGCTTCCAAGCTCTACCGCCCTGGCTCTGTCGGCTACGTCTCCAAGTCCGGTGGTATGTCCAACGAACTCAACAACATCCTCTCCATCGTCACCAACGGTACCTACGAGGGTATCGCCATTGGTGGTGATCGCTACCCCGGAACCACCTTCATCGACCATCTCCTCCGCTACGAGGCTGACCCCGAGTGCAAGATGCTCGTCCTGCTCGGTGAAGTCGGTGGTATCGAAGAGTACCGTGTCATCGAGGCTGTCAAGAGCGGCAAGATCAAGAAGCCCATCGTCGCCTGGGCCATCGGTACCTGCGCCAAGATGTTCACCACTGAAGTTCAGTTCGGTCACGCCGGCAGCATGGCCAACAGCGACCTCGAGACCGCCGATGCGAAGAACAGGGCGATGAGGGATGCTGGCTTCGTCGTTCCCGATACCTTTGAGGAGCTCCCACGTGTGTTGAAGGAGACCTACGAGAGCCTTGTCCAGGTCGGCACCATCGTTCCCAAGAGGGAGGTTGAGCCCCCCGTCATCCCCATGGACTACAAGTGGGCCCAGGAGCTCGGTCTCATCCGAAAGCCTGCTGCCTTCATCTCGACCATCTCCGACGAGCGTGGCCAGGAACTCTTGTACGCTGGTATGAAGATCTCGGAGGTGTTCAAGGAGGATATCGGCCTTGGTGGTGTCGTCGCTTTGCTCTGGTTCAAGAGGCGTACGTCCTTTTTATATCTACGTTTTCGATCTTTCACTCATTGTCATTTGCCCTCTAGGTCTCCCTCCTTGGGCTACCAAGTTCGTCGAGATGGTTCTCATGCTCACTGCCGACCACGGTCCCGCCGTCTCTGGTGCCATGAACACCATCGTCGCCACTCGTGCCGGCAAGGACTTGATCTCCTCGTTGGCCTCTGGTCTCTTGACCATCGGTAGCCGATTCGGTGGTGCCCTCGACGAGGCTGCTTCCATGTTCTCCAACGCTCGTGACACTGGTTTGACTCCTCGTGAGTTCGTCGACCAGGCCAGGAAGCAGAACAAGCTCAGTGCGTATTTTCGTTGGTTCTTTGTCGTGTCCTTCGTTGCTGATGGTTGAGTATAGTCAGCGGTATCGGCCACAAGATCAAGAGCGTCAACAACCCTGATCTCCGTGTCGAGCTCGTGAAGGAGTACGTGCGCAAGAACTTCCCCAGCCACAGCTTGCTCGACTACGCCCTCGCCGTCGAGAAGGTTACCACTGCCAAGAAGGATACTGTAAGTCGTCATCCTTTTCCCTCCCCTCGACCTCGATAGCTAATCGCGTTCCTTATAGCTCATCTTGAACGTTGACGGTTGCATTGCTGTCTGCTTCGTCGACCTCCTCCGTGACTCTGGAGCCTTCACCTCTGAGGAGGCTGATGAGTACATCAGGATTGGTACCCTCAACGGCTTGTTCGTCCTCGGAAGGAGCATTGGGTTCATTGGACACCACCTCGACCAGAAGAGGCTGAGGGCGCCTTTGTACCGTCATCCTGCTGACGATATCTTCATCAACATGGCGGATGTTAGCCAGCCTCGTGTGTTGGGCAAGATGCATTAAGTGTCTTCCTCTCCGAGCTGCTCCTTTGGCGTCGTTTCATGACATCATCTACGCATTCTTTCTGGACTTTCAATTGTAAACCATCTCCATCTCTGTGCATACATACATAGACTCCCTTACCCCTNGTTTTTTTTTGCTCGTTTCTTCCTTTTTTTGTTTCTCATAGTAACGGCCTTTCGTGCCCAAAATCATGTAAAGAATAATCAATCACCTGGTGTATAGAATGATATCTCTTTTGCTCTCTTTTATGATTCTTGTCTTTTGCGTGGGTGTGGGGTGAAGAATTTCGGCTAATTTGTGGCGAGGTTTTGTTCTTTTCGACAATATACTATTGTGGCCGCCTCGTTGTTCAATTGCACTCTTATAATTAGATACACACAAAACTAGATCCGCTTCGTTAGCTCGGCGGCTTTGTTCGGATAGAATATAGTCTTCCATTCTCGGGTACACACAACCCAGATTTTCGTTGTTTTCGGCCCGACGTCTGTTGTAGTCTTGGTTATGGTATATCTACAAGCGGGAACGAGAGCGATGTTATTTTCGGGGGCGTAGGCTGGATACGGTGTGTACATGGCGTAAGGTAAGGTTGCTGCGAAGGTGGCGACGACGACCGACGGAAGAGGGCCACACCGACTCGGATGGACTGCACCCATACGGCAAGCGAGGCTGGGGTCTGGTATAAAAGTCTGCTGGGTTGTCATCTTCCATATCATATCATATACCATTCAATCCTTCAATCCTTCCTTCCTTCGTTCTAATTCTCTACACATCTATCTACCTACCAATACCTCACCGGATCCTCGAATGATACTCCTGCCGAGCATTGTGGTTTACGCGGGCAAGCCGGAATGGAGGAAGCCGGAACATGAATCTGAGGTAGGTACCTTCAAACTCTCTATTTTAACATGTTGTGCTGATCGAGCTTCTGCAACCTCGGTGGATGCGCTTTTTGTGGTGGAGCAGGAAGAGTTCAGCGACTTGAGCGAGTCGAGTATCTCCACTGACTCCATCGATTCAAGCGATTTCAGCGGCTCGGAGGACTATAAGAGAGGCATGCAGGCGTACCGCGCCAGTATGCACCACTGGAGCCGTATGAAAGACGGTCGGAAGAAGACGCGTGAGTCGAGAGGTTTGAGGGGTGATGCTACGAAGCAAGAGGGCGTCAAGGGCCAGGGTGCCGCTGCTAACGCAGGTGGAAAGAGTGATGGTTCCTCTTCCTCCGCCTCCGCCTCCGCCTCTACCTCTGCCTCTGCCTCCTCCTCCTCTTCTACCTCCAGAGGAGGTTCGAACTCTCGGGCTGAGGCCAACTCGGAAAGTTCACCGCGCGCTTGCACTCTCTGCCAACGTCCCTTGGGTCCGAAGCCATCTGAGTGTTCAGGATCGCATACAGGCGTTGAAGCTTTCCGTCTTTTAACAGCGCGCAACCCTAATTGGTTCAAAGGAGCGTATAATTTTACGATAGGGGAGGAGTAGGGCTCGTGCAAGGAATGTCTTGAGGCGGGCCTTCAAGCCTTCTGCGCCTGAGCTGGGTGGATAATATGTTGTCTAGGAGATGTATTTTTCAGTCTGATGGACATAATTATGGACCGTTTCTTTTCGTGTAACGTACTAGCAGCTAGGCTTGGAACTGGTTTAATAACTCACGAGAATGGTGAATTGGGAAAGAGGCTGAGATTGAGACGTTCCAGGACGCTAGCGCTTGCCGGGCGCTAAATCCCTGCTTTGGGTTGAGGAACCTTTCCTGCCCCCGTATTGGTCCGAGCCACCCAGGATCGGTGAGTCTGACTTCATTTGCAAGAATGTCTCCTTCAATATTCGATGGACTTGGGAATCTGCCGCAGGACGGCCCCTAGCGCGCTCTGCTTGAGTGATGTCGGGTTCGGCACTCTTCAACAGCGACTTCATCAGGAATCGTCTGCATAAACGGTGACAACTTGAGAATTTGGATCAATCCCCACTTGCCATGACGCTCACAGAATCTACCTGGGTAGCAAGCACGATGCAAGAACAAAGACGATGCTGCTTCATGGCAATCATTTCGACGCTAGCTAGTGCAAACCAGCTGTCCTGAATCATTGTTTTCTTCATTCCGGTATCTATCAGATTTGCCTCGTTGACGAGATCATATCTTCAGGAAAGCATACACATGCTATAAATTGGGTTACGTTCGATCCAGCTCCCCACAACCTACGCCTCCGCCTCCGCCTCTTCCTCTTATTCTTTCTGCTTGCGACTGGCTCGGTGACTCATTGAAATTCTTCAGCATCCACTCAGTATGTATGAATTGCCCCAACTCTAGGGGTCAGATCCGACTACTACTCTAGCAGGACTGGATCGTGTTGAGAGTAGCTCCGCCGTGTCGAAGCCGATTTTGGAGCGTGACCTGCTCGAGATTAAAACCGACCAGGATCGTAGCTCGTCTCGTAGGAAACACTTGCCAGAGTTTGCCACAAAAACAAGCCAACAAGCTCAGGGACTAGGATGGATTTTTGGGAACAGGGGTTGGATGCTCTTCAAGCCACCAGCGGGAGCATGGAGGTCTTGCTCTTGGAGAGGTCGATGCCGAGAGCGAGGGGGACAATCTCTCGGTGATGCGGGTATTTGGACCGAAACGCGGATGGGGACGCCCAAGCTTCCACCGAGAGGACGCATGGTCTTGAGATCGTCGCGGCAGTTGGGAGGCGAATAAAGATCTTGGCGACTGGTTGGCGGGCTTATTCTTGTACTCCTTGGAGGCACAGATGACACCATTGAGGTAGCAGCGACATGGGGAAGTTGGAAATACCACCACCAATGTTCGTCTCGGGATGCCAGAAGATCTGGGCGGCCCTTTGCGGTGAGATACGAGAAGTCGGTCTTCACTGTCGCGTGTAAGGCGTCCCTGGTTTATCATATATTGCCTCGCATGCATCCGGGTGGTATTTGGTTCTTCAAACAGCGTAATGCTATGGCCATAACACGAGTGACAATAGCCGTAGTGCTGGAGAAGACGTGTAAATGAGAATCGAGAGATACAGGCGAGTTCCGACCGACTTACATGCGTGGTGCCACAGATATTCCAAGTAACCAGAAGTGAAGAAATATGAAGGCGAGATCCTCTCTCCGCGCGTTTGCCACTTTGCGAAGGTGGAACTTGGTTGTTGCGTGAACGAACGACGTGAACTCACCGCTGCTTGGGGCTCAACGAGGGTTTGGACATATTGCTGAATGATGCTGGAGAATGAACCACCTTGCCGACGCTGACCTCATGTCTCGGATCGAGAATTCGCTACTGGTGAATTGTTGGACGGTTGTCTTCGGAGAAAGAACACTGGTGACGTGTTGAAAGGTTTAGAATTCTCGGTTAGCGTGGCAGAGGAAAATAAGGAAACGTTGACGGACCTTTTCATCCTCGAACACAAGTTTGCGCTTTGACACGGTGACCGTCGGTGAGTGATGCCGGCGGCTCGGACTCAATACCTCATCAATGCCGGTCCCGACAGCCTGCTTGCCTCTTCCACTGGTGTTTTTCGGAGTGGATATCTCGGATATTGCGTCAAGGTGCGTGAAATTCCCCTTCATCTGCTCTTTGAAAAACTTCCCGTTCTCCAGATAACGTTCCTGGATCTCGTAGCTGGGACCTCGAAGGCGGATCCCAGCCTATGCTGGAGAAGCCTTAGCGACCAGTCCGCCAGCCATGTATGCTCAACTTTGGGAACAACCGCCTCAGCAAGTTTTGACGAACTAGAAATTGCTGTATGGCCTCTATCCGACATCGCACTCTCCGACGCTTTCTCCGTCCTCGTTCGAAAATGACGTTAATAGCTCGGCGGATCGACGAGTCCATCGCCTCCGTCTTTGCCAATACCGCCATTAAGCCTCGCTCGGCAGATTGCCGAAAAGGGGACCCGCATTCTTACTATTTGGAGGTTTCTCTGGAAGCAAGGTGTCGAGGTAAGCCTCATCGTGTTGTATTCTGGGGAATGATGAGATATACTGACTCTTGGATCGTGCAGCAATGGTTCGGCAAGCGAATCCTATCCGTCGCTCATCCTCCCGATGCAGAGGCTGCGATGTCGTGGTGCTGCGCAGTACGGGTTGGCGAAAAGGTGTCCGAAGTCGACTTTGATTCGTCCGAGGCTGTATATCGTGAAGGTGCGGAGATCTCGATTGCCGGTCGATCGTAGGGCTTGGCTCACTTTGTGAACAGGTCAGGTTGCGGATGGAACGGGAAGACTGGCCGAAGAGGCCTGCTAGTATCAAACATAACGATGTGGGCGTTGCAACTCGTAAGAACCGGTATGTTCGTTTCCTTTCTATGCCCCTGTGGGTGATTGACATCTTATGCGTGTTTAATAGGTAGGTATGCCCTGTGTCGAAGGGTCCGTCGTTCCTATTACTCGTCTGCGCGGCAAATATCGAGTTTGTGTTTAGGCAACGACTCGGAAGCGTTGGCAAATCTGATCTCTCTTATCCGCCGACCCGTTTGCTATCTAAAACAAACTCTCTCGATCACCGTGTCGTATGTCGAATTTCTCTATCGTGACCTACGTACCCTAAACTAAACTCTGCAGTAGCTGTATACTCCGGTTCTGTCGCTACCCTTCACCCCAGCACCAGCGACTCAGACAAACCCCTTGAACTGTGGACCTCGCCTCCTTGCCTCTCATCTCGTTGAACCATGGGCAGGAGTTGGGAAGGTGTGTTCCCCCCNACCTTTGACCGTCTCTTCTTTTTCTCCTTGAGACCAGCCGCTGACGATTTGTTCGTGTAGATTCACGTTCGACTTCATAGGATGAGGTGTCTCGGGCGTTTGATTCAATTTTCGTTTGCTGATTGGAGATTCAATACCCATATGTTTTCATGTTTTATCCAGGGCCATTTACATGTAGTCTCGTTGTCTGCGGGCTAAACCAATTGTCAAGCATGAGTTTTTAGCGAAATCCTACTGAGTCGTTCTATCCTACGACTCGTGTGGTTGCCAGATTATTTCGGGGGGTATATCGGCGCTGGGCCTATGAAGCATCGGCCGAGCTTATGTCCAGAGTTTCCCTCCGAGTCACGGCCCGGGATGCTCACCAATTCTGATCGGCCTCAAGGCTCTGTCCAGTGCAGTCAGTGTACACTTGTTTTGGAACCTTGTTGTGATAAAACACTGCTCTCTCGTGAAATCATAGCGCACCTCGAGGAGTGCTTCGACCCACTCACCGTGATGACCCCTCGATGGCTATGCGCGTGGTTCGATTTCCTCCCAACCTTTCCATTCAAGTTCACTGTACGCAGTCCACACTCCCAACTCTCTCATTGAAGCTTGGATAAGGAATCGTGTCTCGTGCGGGAACGTTTGGCGTTGGCCGAGACGTTGAAGAGCGAACGGCCACTAGGTAATGCACAGGCTGAAACGAAACGAGCTAGGATGATTCCTGCCATTGAATATCACCAAACCAGGCCTCTTTCCTTGTTGGTGTGTTTCTCTCGCGTTCAACGCGGGCTCTCATCCATCGACCAGCACATTCTGGGTGCCGATACGTCGGACAACTGACAACGACCACTATGAACTAATCATTCTAAGATTACCGGTGTAGCTGGGATTGGCTGGAGTCTTTGTGCACGTCAAGCACCATGGCGAAGGTATAGAAAGTGTTTCCTTCTCGAGGCACGAGCGCCTAATTTTCTTCTCATCGGCTACCCAAATAGCCATGTTTAGCACGTCTCGCGTTTCATATCAAACGAAGCAGATCCGGTGACCTTGTTCCTGGTACGATTCAATGTACCTCAGCTGGATTCATTCTTAAGTAGGTCATGTTGTCGGATTCTGACGAACTTACCGATGAATGGGTTAGTTTGGTTGTGGACATGCATACAACCCCTCATGAGGGCAGGGTGCCCCATTTGACTCACATATCTATCGATAAGGGGTTCATTTGCCCCTTCATGAATCTGTCATCTGTTATCGCAATGCGGTTTAATTAGTTTCATTCATCTCGTGAAAAAAGGAAATACTCAGGGCTTTATATAGAGAGCAAACTAGGCGCTTCTTCATCAACCCAGTTCTTTCCCCTCCAGTGTCATTTCACTGCCTCCCCTTCCTTGACCATGGACAAGAAGAGGAAGATGTCCGTCGTTGGCGGGCTCCTTGGTCAGTACCACCGAGTCAGCGTCGGCCTCTTTCAAGAAGTTATATTCACGTGTCTGTCCCCAGATCATAGTTTCAAAGGGAGCAATGACCGCCGTGGTGCTCCGCTGAAGGAGCCTCTTGGTGCGTACAACGTCTTAGCCATCGTCCGATTGCCGTCATAACTATTGACATCTTTTCCTAGAGAAAGATGCGAAACCGTGCTACTGTCATTGCCCCCAGCATCCATCGCCGAAGCCTGAGGTGAAGATGATGCCCTGTGGCCACATGATGGGTGGCCGCAATCTCATTGTATGCATCGATGGTACTGCAAATCAGTTCGGGGAGAAGGTACGAGGCACGCATTGAAAACTTACATGAGTAATGCCTGACACTTCGCTTCCTCATCTCTCTCAATAGAACACCAACGTCATTGAGATATATAATCTCGTCATGAAAGAGTTCGAGGATAATCAGTTCACTTGGTACAATAGCGGCATTGGCACCTACGCTCGACCCCATTGGAGATCAGCCAAATACATGAAGCAGATTTTTTTCCACAAGGTCGACTCGGCGATCGCGTGGTAAGGGTTTTTATGCTTTCAAATCCGTGCATCTCTTGAACATAGATTACGATTTCTTTTTTTACAGGGACTTCAACAAGACTATTTTAGGTGCCTATCGATGGCTGGCAGACAACTATCAGAAGGGCGACTGTATTTTTTTGTTCGGTGAGCTGCTCAAGTCTGGCGGACGGAACATCTCTAATGATGAACAGGCTTCTCTCGTGGTGCCTTTCAAGTCCGCACACTGTCTGGAATGATTCACAAGGTGAGCATGATTGTTGTCTCCTCCATTTGGTGCTGAGACCCTCATTAGGTTGGACTTATCCATAAAGGAAACGAAATGCAGATTCCGTTGTACGTCCATTCAAACTACCGCCTTCTATTCGCAATACCGCTTACCTTTCCCTTGAATTTCATTTCTCCCAGCGCGTACGAGCTGTACGCGGACCCAACAAGCGACAAAAAAGTAGCAGCCTCAGGTGGACCAACATCTAGCCCGAAACCGATATCGATGGCTGAGCGTTTCAAGAAGGCCTTCTCACACGAGGGTGTGAAAGTTCACTTTGTCGGAGCTTGGTATGTCATTTCTGAATCGTGGTCAATGAATCCAGATTCACCGCAGGAGTTAGGGATACAGTTTCTTCGATAGGGATTGTGAGAGGGAAACGGACATTGCCTCATACGACTGAGGGCATGGCCCACGTCTGTTACTTTCGTCACGCCCTGGCCCTTGATGAACGTGGAGTGAAATTCCTTCCGGAATACGCTTGGGGAGGTACAACTTTGCGTCCTGACAAAGGGCCGACGGAATCGAACGTCGAAGTCGGAGGAAACCAAGGATTGTCGAATCAAACGACAGAAACCACAAAATCGCTGGCTCAAGTATTGGAAGTTTGGTTCGCGGGAACACATTCTGACATGTAAGAGACTGTATTCGTTGTTGGCTTTCCTTGCAAGTTCTGATTCCGGCTTATAGAGGAGGTGGGAATGTACAGAACGCTGGAATGGATCGGAGCCGACCGCCGTCCAGGTGGATGGCATCAGAAGCAGAGGCGCTTGGTCTGCGATTGAGGCCATTCGATAGGGAGCTCTTGCCAAATGAACAGATCGAGTTCCGGGAATCGCTAAAGGGATTATGGCACCTCTTTGAACTTCTTCCTTTCCGACGCCTTACGTTTGCAAGAAGCCCGGGTGCAAAGCCCAATACCTTTCTGTGAGTTTCATCGCTTATGACATGATTATAAGCTTACGTTCGCATCTTAGTCCCCACCTTTGGGCGGCGAGAAAGATCCACGCTGGCCAGAAGATCCATAGCTCTCTCATACTGGCAGATACCCCCTATATCCCGAAAGCACGACCTCCACCGCCCAAAGCCAATGATCCGGCCAACGAAGACAATGAAAGGGGAAACGATGACGAGGACGTCGCTGACTCGGTCTTATCCCAGGGCGGTTCCCTTCGTCGATTACTCCATCGAGTTTACCCAGCTCAGACTGCGCGCGCGGCTGGAATTGGAGACACGGCGTTTTGGGATCAGCTTCGGAAAGATGGACTTGCGAACTCGGAGGGATGGCTGGAGATTGACCTTTTTAGATATGCGAGGTTACTTCTGAAAAGATTTGTGGAGGGTAGGGACGTTGATGGTGCGCAGCGCGCGCTCGAAGAAATCATCATGAAATGTGAGTCCGGCTCTTCAGGATGTGCTTTTCAGTTGATTGATGTTGGCCAGACCCGGAAGGCGGCGCACAGGCCGTTTATGATGAGACGATCGAGGCCATCCAACAGTGGAAGGAGAAGCCACCCTTACTGGCAGCCCAGGATCGAGTTCTTCGTACTGCAATTGAAAACTTGGAAGGACACTTGAAAAGTCTCAAGCTTCGAATATGGGGTGAAAGTTGGAACGCTTTAGCCCATATCCGGAGTAGGGGTACGGATGACCACCGGGATGTTGCAAAAAGATTCCTGGACCGCTTCACGGCTGGTGAGTGAATTAGACGATCGTTCTAAAGGACAAGTCTGACCATGTTCATTGAAGATGTAAACTGCCTAGTGAAACGAAGCCACTTCTGGTGGGTACTCAGTGTTGCAATCTCACCCAACAGCGAGCACATCGTCTCCGGCTCAGCTGACGGTACCATTCGAATCTGGGACTTGGAGACAGGGGTGCAGATAGGAGAGCCGCTGTATGGACACACAGGTGCTGTCTGGTCTATCGCAATCTCTCCTGATGGCAAACGCATCGTCTCCGGCTCTAACGACGAAACAATTCGGATCTGGGATGCAGCGACGGGGGCACAAGTGGGAGAGCCGCTACGAGGGCAAGAGAGTTTCGTGATTTCTGTAGCGATCTCGCCTGACGGCAAACACATCGTCTCCGGCTCATCCGAGAACACCANTTCAAATCTGGGACTTGGANGACAGGGGCGGCAGGTGGGGGAGCCGCTGCGAGGGCACNACAGATTGGGTGTATTCTGTCGCAATCTCGCGGGACGGCAAGCACATTTTTTCTGGCTCTGAGGACGAGATGATTCGGGTCTGGGATGCGAAGACAGGGGCACAGGTGGGAGAGCCGCTACGAGGACACACAAATACGGTGCATTCTATTGCAATCACGCCAGATGGCAAGCGCATCGTCTCCGGCTCTCACGACGAGACGCTTCGGGTTTGGGATACGGAGATGAGGGCACAGGTGGGAGAGCCGATGCGAGGGCACACAGGCGATGTGAACTCTGTCGCAATCTCTCCGGACGCCAAGTACATGGTCTCTGGCTCTGATGACGGGACGATCCGGATCTGGGATTTGGAGACGAGGGCGCAGGTGGGAGAGCCGCTCCGAGGGCACACAAGCTACGTGATCTCTGTCGCAATCTCGCCGGATGGCAAGCGGATTGTCTCGGGCGCTTTCGACAAGACCATTCGGATCTGGAGTGCAGAAGAGATACTAGTTTAAAAGACAAGTGGTTTCAACACTATTCACCGTTCGATGTCGGCCTTTTCATTATGTTCTGCGACACTCATTTCTTTAAACCTCTAACCTCTTGGACATATCAGTCTGCCCTCCTCGTTTCTTCTTCCGGGAATATATGTTCCCCCTCGTCTTTGTTAGTTACATTCATCGCTGTAGTATTCAAATATTTTGCCAGACTCCGTAGCCTCTGAGGGACACAAACTATTTGATTCTAGAACGACTCATTTTCATTTACCTTTGGATGGTTCGATCCCGACACACCGACGATTTCGAATTTTCTCCGCTCACTGAGCACTTCGCCGATGGGTGGAGAGGAGCTCTGCCGAATAATGAATCGCTCGAGTCGTTTACAAGGGATGCAAATTGAATAATAGTCTGGGCCAAGGATTCTTCGGCTCAGGTTAATGCGATCCTTGAATGTTACAATATTAGGGTCACCACCAACTCGATTTGCATCAAAGTCAAGTCAAGGAGCGTGAAAGCTTTACCCAATTCCTGGGCTCGAAGTGAGCGCCGTCTAAGAATCTGAAACTTTCAGATGCAGACTCTCATCAAACATCGAAGTAACCTTACGCCGGCAACTCGACCAAAACGTTGCGACACACGGATCAGGCGAAATTCTTGAACTGTGGACCTCGCATCCATGACTACTTTCCAGCAGAACGCGGCCACTTCGATTATGACTGGGTTCTATACCGCACTTGAGCTTGGGCTGGAGTCGGATAATATGGAGATTCGAGGGATATTTACATTTTCGTGTTTTATCTACCGTTTGCATGTAGTCTGAGGATGTCAAGGACGGGTCTTTTGCCACGAATCGTTTCACCCACGATCCGTGTGGTTTCCAGATTTTTGTGAGAGGGTATCGGCTCTGGGCATATGAAGCATCGGCCGAACTAACGTCCAAAGTCGGACGCAGTCACGGGATACTCATTGACGATCAGCATCGAATCCAGGCTTGGGCCTCAAACCGCAACTTGAACTTGGACTACCATCCACTGTCAAAACCTTTTGCGATATAACCGAGCTTTTCGAACTAACCAACCAACAAATCGATATGGCCGAATTTACTCACTCTGGAGGAGAAGACAACCGTGGTGTGCCCAACAATCTGGAGCCCACGCCGATTCAGCTGTCTCGCGCTACGACGCCTGGTACCGATGGCAGTCGACCCCCTAGCAGAAGCCGATTCAGCGCGTGGGTGGGGAATAAGTATGACAAAGGGAAGGCCAAGCTGGACAGGGGCGTGCAGAAGGCGGAGAGTGGCGTCAAGTCGCTGTTCGATCGAGGCAGGGCGAAGAACGAGGGAGACGGGAAAACGAGAGCTCAAGATGCTGGGGGTTCCGCTGCTTTAGGGTCGAGCGACAACGCCAACGTTCGTAGGGATGGGAAAGCTGCTGGAGCCGGTGAAATGGACGCCATCGGCACTCGTACCACCGTGGATGGGGCGACGTCCGCGACGAAATCCTCCAAGGCCTTGGCCATTGCAATGGGAACATTCAAGACTGCGCTAGGTATCGCTGTAGCCCTCGTTCCGGAGCCGTTTAAAGGTCCAGCTGAAGCATTGCTGAAAGTGGTGGATGTTGTTGAGGTAAGTTTACCTTCTACTTTTGTTTTGTGCACGTCGCTCAAACGTTACATAGAAAGCCGATTCGAACAAGGAAGAAGTGGAGACGTTGAAGAAGCGTTGTGAACTCCTGGGCTCGAGTATTGTCAATGCTGTCAAGGGGAAAAACACAAAACTCCTGTCGGAGGATCTGAAGGATAGCCTCGGACGTCTTGTGGTGTAAGTATCTTCATTTGGATGCTCAGTCAGATATTCAAGTAACATTCTGGCCACAGCGGGATATGGAATACCTTGGAAGCTGCAAATAAAGACAAGTCAAATGGAATCACAGCATATGTGCTTGCAGAGGATGATGCTGAGGTTCTCAAGAATGCAAACGAAAACCTTGATAATCTCTTGCAATGCTTTTGGGTATGCTTCTAACCCTATCATATCTTTGCAATGACAACTTGCTCATTCCTGACAGATTGAAAATCATATTGCAGGGACAATTGTCTTAGGTGACATCCTTGCCACTGTTCAGGACCAGGAGGTATGGATGCAGGGTCTCTCTGCCACTATTGACAAGCATGTTCAGGTTTGTTCTCCATGCCTCTTGTCAGTATTTCCATTGATGAGATAACCAGAATTCAACTCTTGGTCAGCTCAAGCGGGTACCTGGTGCTGCTTATGACTCACAGGAGGTTGAGAACAAGATTGTGCCATGCTTTGAAGGCACTCGTTCCACCCTCTTGGTTTATGTTGGTCGCTGGATGAGTAGTTCCATCTCTGATGGCCATAACTGTCCACTTTATGTTCTTGATGGCATTGCTGGAATTGGCAAGTCCACTGTGGCTATAACTGTAGCACAACGTGCAGCAGGCATCAATTCTCTTGGGGCTACTTTCTTCTTCTCTCGGGATCAGGATGATCGAAAGAAATCTCTGGGCTTTGTGCATACCATCGCATACCAACTTGCTCGCTATGATGCATCCTATGGGAAAGCTATTGCAGCTGCCATTATCAGAAATCCTGAAGCTCTAGACAAGGTTCTTACTCAGCAGTTCAGCTTGCTTGTGGCCAAGCCACTCTGGACACTGCTTGAGCAAAGAGCAACCCCACTTGTTCTGGTGTTTGATGCTTTGGATGAATGCATTGAACCTGATGCATCAGCAGTTCTGAAACTGATCAGTCTCTCAGTTGCCAAATATCAAGGTGTTCCTTACCACTCGTCCTGAGCTGGGACTGAGAAGCAGGTACCTGGAAACAAAAGAAGCCAGTATCTTCCATCTTCAGGAAATAGAAGACCTGATAGTTGAGCATGATATTGCATTATATGTGCTCAAGTCTCTATCTTCAGCAAATATAAAAGAGGCTCTGGGAGACTCATACAATCCTCATTGGCAACCCACAGAAGAAGCCAAAACTCAGCTTGTTAAAATGTCTGGGAAGCTCTTTATCTTTGCATCCACAGCTCTCAGGTTTGTGCTTGATGACCACAAGCTCAATCCAAAAGCTCAACTCAACAAGCTGATACTGGCACATGGCCAAGGTACTAGTCAACTATCTGAACTGGACAAGCTGTACCTTTACATTCTGAATTCTGCCAAGCCTACTATGGATGCAGAATCTTGGCTCAATGATTTCAAAAAGACTGTTGGAGCTACCCTTGTTCTCCAAGTACCACTCTCTGCTCCAGTCTTGGAAAGGTTATTGGATGAGGAGCCATATACTATTAAGACTAGGCTGGCTCATTTGCATTCTATTCTTGCTCCTGCTGGAAAAGACTTGACTCTAACCTATAGAGTTCATCACAAATCATTCCCTGATTTTGTGACTGGCTCATTGTGTCCATCTGAATTCGAGATCATAGAAGAAAAGCAGCATCTTGACTTGGCCAAATATTGTCTGCAGGTAATGAACAAGCAGCTCAAGTTCAACATTTGCCAAGTACCTTCTCAGGATCAATACAAAGACCTTGATGACTTGCTCAATGAAGGACTGAGTACAGACTATATTTCCAAGGAATTGGAATATGCACTTTGCTACTGGGCTAATCACCTGAGCAAAGTAAAAGCAATGGAGTCAAGTGTTATTGCCCTGCTAAATGAATTTTCAAAGAAGCATTTTATGCATTGGCTTGAAGCATTGGCCTGCATCAAACACCTAGACATGGCATACACTGCACTGGAAGCAGCCCTGGCTATACTGGTACG